>APFE031285387.1:0-35109 GCA_000404065.3 Pinus taeda | reverse complement strand
AAAATCTAGGAGTTGCTGCAAAAGGGGGCACATCCAACCAAGTTCCTCGCCTTGCAAAGGGGCCAAGTATTTCAACAAGATCAATATGAAGTCTCGTTATCACCAGGTTCTAGTAGAGCCCATAAATATATGGAAGACTTCCTTTAAATCCAACGAAGGTTGTTTTCAATGATTGTTTATGCCCTTCAAGTTAACAAATGCCCCCACTACTTTTATGAGGCTAATGGATGACACATTGCGACCCTTCACTAACTAGTTCATGGTGCTTTATCTAGATGACGTCCTCATCTTCAGGAAGAGTTGGGAAGAACAATTGCAATAGATTCGGTAGGTCCTTAAAACTCTTTGGTAGCACAAAATGTGTGCCAACTTGGAGAAATGAAACTTTAGCATGAGCCAGGTCCAATATTTGGCGTACATCATAGATGAGCATGGCTTGCATGTAGACCCGACCATGATCCAAGTCATTTAGGATTGGCTAGCCTTGACCACTATAACAGAGCTTTGCAGCTTTTTAGGCCTTGAAAATTTTTATTAGAGGTTCTTGTTGATCCTCCCATATCACTTGGCCTTTGAGTCAGATTAATAAGGGCGAAGTGAAAGAAAACATTTCCTAGTATGAGTCCCAAGATAAGGTGTTCGTTCACATGAAGCATCGCCTCTACTCTGCATCAGTACTCACATTTCCAGACTTGCAACAACCTTTTGAAATCGAGACAGATGCCTCAAACTATGCTACTGGTGCAGTCCTCATCCCACACGTGCATTTAGTGGCCTATCATAGTGAGACATTTTCTGATACAATTCGAAAATACACCACCTATGATAAAGAAATGCATTCCATTGTGCAGGCTTTCCGACAATGGAAGCACTATATTATGGGGAAGGAGATGGTCATCCACACCGATCACCAACCTCTTCAGTTTATAAAAACACGTGGGAACTTGCAGAATGATTGTCATCAGAAGTGGTCTACATATCTTCAAAAATTCCACTTGAACATTAAATAAAAAAAGGGCAGCACCAATCATGTTGCAGGTTGCCTCAATCGACCCCCAGTTGCATCACTGACTACTGTTCTCAACTCTTGTGTTCACGAGACCTCTGGATGGCCAAAACTATACAGAAATGATTTGGATTTCAGCTCCACATGCTAGATGCTATTAGATGAGAGGCAAGTTCTTGATTTCCACCTCCAAGACACATTATTATACTAATTGGGCCACATTTGTGTTTCTTCAAGCGAGCGTGCCAAACTAATTTTGGAGGTGCACTACAGTCAAATCACAGGACACTTTTGGGTGGAGAAAGATATGGTTGTACTACAAAAGTACTTCTATTGGCCCAAACTTTGGCTGGATTTTGGGAAATATATCAGATTTTGTACTACCTATGTCATTGCCAAGCCATCCATCAAGAAGTAAGGCTTGTACACTCCTGTACCTACTCCTAGCCAGCCATGGGAATCCACCTCCATGGACTATATGTTTGTCCTCCCTTCTACCAAACATGATAGTGACTATGCATTTGTGGTTGTGGACAAATTTTCTAAGATGGTTATATTGGAAACCTACAAGAAGACTATCACAGCATAAGACATTGCCAAACTCTTCATTGAACAAGTATGGGTACATTTTGAGATCCCTCAGACCATTATATCAAAACATGTTAGCATTTTCTTGAGCACATTCTGGTCAATCCTCTAGACACTATTGAACACCAAGCTCACAAAATCATCTGTCTTCCATCCCCAGACTGCTAGATGGAGGTTATCAACAGGATGATATTGCACATACTTCACATGTACAACTCCAAGCATCCTCAAACCTGGGATGAGATTATTTGATATGTGCAACACAATTATAATAGAACTCTCCATAGCTCGACTTGTCATAGTTCCTTTCAAGTGGGTCTAGGATTTCAACTGTTGTGTCTGATTGATGTTACCACTCCTCAATCAACTACACAGACAGAATCCACACATGTATCATCCGAGGTAGATAAAGTGACTCGATTTATTGAACGCATCCAACACATCTGCCAATAGATTCATGACATCCTAGAGAATTCAAATGCCAAGTACAAGCAACAACATGATCAACATCTGGTGTCACACAATTTTTAGGTGGGGGATAAAGTCTGGTTTCATTTGTAGAAAGAACTCCTTACCAGAGCCCATCAGAAGCTCAGACCACTCCGATATGGCCCTTACACAATTACCAAGGTTATGGCAGACAATGCCTTTAAGCTCAGCATTACCCCATTCCTTGGTCTACACCCAGTGCTCAATGTGGACCGCCTTCAACCATACTTCCCATCATTATTGGACACAGTAGACATTGCATAAAAATTCACACCAACAAAGTTAAATCCAGACTGCATGGAACATACCACAGTTGATCGCATTATGGACACATAGGTCAAGAACACTCGTCAGCAGAAGATCCAACTATATCAGGTTGTCAAAGCTAGCCAACTCCTGCACCAAGGCAAGTGGCTCACTAAGGACCATGTTCAAGATAAATTTCCTCACCTCATGGAGGCTCTGCACGCAATGGGGACCATTACATCCTAAGGGGGGAGGTATGATCTAGGTGGATATTGGTGGCAACCACCTATCCCACCTAGACCTCCAATCAATTTCATTTGTTTCCTTGTTTATTTCAGCATTTACTATTTTTAGAATTATTTTGGGTCTTTAACTTCTGCAGCAATTTTGACTCTATAAACAGTGTTTTTTAGGTCTGCAGTAGGCCCATAGACATAGGAAAGGGCTTGGGGCAAAACTTGTAGTACTTAGAGACCTTTCCAACAAGGTATCATACACACCAAACAGAGATGATATGACCACGTTATGACCCCAGGAAGTTGGTTGCCTAACTAACCCCAATGTGGCCCACAAACTCTTGGCGTTACATTTCTTAGGGTTAGGGTTTTGGTCGTTTAGGGTTTTCTCCATGTTTTCCAATAATAAATAGGCCCTTGAGCCCCATTGTAACACAATTCAGAGACATGTAGCCACCATATCTCTTCTCAAAGATAAGCTATCATCACCCGAGCTAGTCTTATTTCCATTCTATTTGTAAGAATATTTCAACATTTGATATTAATGAAATGAAGTGTTATTTCTACTGCATCTTTGGATTTATTGTTATATTTGTAATTTTTTGCGTTCGTCTTTAAATTCGAATCAAATAATTGAAGTTATGCCAACAATTGAATTTGGAACTTTTTATCCAATATTAATATACATAAATTATTATGACAATGTGTTTTGAACTTATCAATTTCATACCTAATAGAGTTAAAAAGGTTATATCACTAACACAACCACGTTAAAAATATTAACGTGGTTGGCCTAAAACTTCATTTGTATCTACTATTGATGAATATATAACAATAGAAATAATATTAAAAAACCTATTATTATCATTATCATTATTAATAATTAATAATTATTATTTAATTAATTAAATGTTATTTACTATAATTTATTTTTAATTATATTAATATAAATAAGTTCTTATTTGATAATAATAAAAATTAATTATTTAGTAACAACAATAATAATTTTGAAGATTATAAAAAATATTAAATAAATATTTAATTATAATTATTTAATCATATTATTATTATTAGTTATTTATTATATTCAATTAATATTAATATTAATCATTAATATTTAATTATTATTATTTTTATTTAATAAAAATATAATTTTAATAATAACGGATTATTATGAATTAAATTATTATTTAATAATAATTAATTATTAGCTATGGCTGATTTTCATATCAATGCAAACATTGTGACAATGCGACATTCTACCATTGTGCACCAGGGATGACCATGTTTAATTTTATAAAACATGGTTGCTCAAGGTTGACCATGTTTGAGCATGGTTGACAATGATTATAATATTGAGACAATTTTTGTCATAATGCAATGTTGGACCATGGTTAAAACAATGATTGATTTTCATACTGAGACAATCTTTGTCACAATGTGACATTGGGCCATGGTTGACCATGATTAACCATGGTTGACCACGCATGATTTTATAAAATATGGTCAACCATGGTTGGCCATGGTTGATTTTCATATTGAGACAATCCTTGTCACAATGTGACATTTGACCATGCTTGACCATGATTTATTTTCAAATCGACAAAATCTTTGTCACAATGCGATATTGGACCATGGTTGACCATGGTTGATTCTCATATTGAGACAATATTCGTCATAATGTGATGTTGGACCATGGTTGACCATGATTGAAGTTATAAAGCATGGTCACTCATGATCGATATTATAAATCCAAGGCAGTAATAAACTCTAGGGATTAATAATAAAAACCCAAAGGATTAATAGTAAATCCTAGGAATATGAACCCTTAAATTGATAAACCCAAGGGAATATAAACCTAAGCGAATAATATTAACCCTAGGAATATGAACCCTTAGATTAATAAACCCAAGGGATTGATATTATAAACCTAAGGGATTGATATTATAAACCCAAGGGATAAAAATTATAAACCCAAGGTATATAAACCATAGAATAAACATGGCCAACAATGGTAGATTTCCATATTGAGACAATCCTTGTCACAATGCAACATTGGACCATGGTTGACTAAGATTGATTTTCATATCATGACAATCTTCATCACAATGCGACTTTGAATAATGGTTGACCATGGTTGGCTATGATTGATCATGATTGATATTATAAACCCAAGGGAATAATAAACCCAAGGAATTAATATTATGAACCCAAAGGAATAATAAACCAAAGGGATGAATACTAAAACCCTAAGCGATTATGAACCCAAGGGAATAATATTAAACCCAAGGGACAAATATTATAAACCCAAGGTATATAAACCATAAGATAAATATTATAAACACTGAAATAAACATGGTTGACGGTGGTTGATTTTCATATTAAGACAATCCTGTCACAATGAGACATTGGACCATGGTTAACCATGCTTAACCATCATTGATTTTCATATCAAGACAATCTTTGTCACAATGCGGCATTTGACCATGGTTGACCATGGACGACAATGTTTGATTTTATAAAACATGGTTGAACATGGTTTAGCAAGGTTGACCATGATTGACCATGGTTAATCATGGTTGACCATGATTGACCATGGTTGATCATGGTTGACCATGATTGACCATGGTTGACAATGGTTGATCATTGTCAACCATGATTATCATATTGAATAATCTTTGCCATAATGCAACGTTGGACCATGGTTGGAACAATGATTGATTTTCATATTGAGACAATCTTTGTCACAATGCAGCATAAGACCATGGTTGACCATGATTAACCATGGTTGGCCATGATTGATTTATAAAATATGGTTGATGATGTTTGACCATGATTGAATTTATAAAACATGGTTGACCATGATCGATATTGTAAACCCAAGGGAGTAATAAACCTTAGCAATCAATATTATAAGTCTAAGAGATTAATAAACGTTAGGGATTAATATTAAAAACCCAAGGGATTATAAATGTAAGGGAATAATATTAAACCCTAGGAATATGAACCCTTAAACCCAAGGGATTAACAATGGTTGGTCATGCTTGACCATGACTGAATTTATAAACATGGCTGACGATGGTTGGCCATGATCGATATTATAAACCCAAGGGAATAATAAACCTCATCGACGGATATTATAAACCCAAGGGATTAATAAACCCTATGGATTAACACTAAAAACCCAAGGATTATAAACCTAAGGGAATAATATTAAACCTTAGGAATTTGAACCCCTAGATTAATAAACCCAAAAGATTGATATTATAAACCAAGGGAATAATAAATGCAAGCGATAAAAATTATAAACCCAAGGTATATAAACCCCACGATAAATATTATAAACCCTAAAATAAACATGGTTGACCATGTTTTATTTCCATATTGAAACAATCCTTGTTACAATGCAATGTTAGACCATGGTTGGCCATGCTTCACCATGATTGATTTTCATATCGAGACAATTTTGTCACAATGTGACGTTGGACCATGGTTGACCATGGTTGATTTTCATATTGAGATAATCATAGTCACAATGCAACATTCAACCATAGTTGACCATGCTTGATATTATAAATCCAAGGGAGTGATATTATAAACCCAAGGGAATAGTAAACCCAAGGGATTAATACTAAAACACCAAGGTAATAATATTAAATGCAAGGGACCAATTTTATAAATACAAGGTATATAAAACCTAAGATAAATATTATAAACACTAAAATAAATATAGTTGACCATGGTTGACCGCAATTGATTTTATCAAATATGGTTGACGGTGGTTAGCCATGATTGAATTTATAAAACATGGTTGACCTTGATCAATATTATAAACCCGGGGGAATAATAAACCCTAGGGATCAATATTATTAATCCAAGGGATTAATAAACCCTAGGGATTAATAGTAAAAAATCAAGGGATTATAAACCTAAGGGAATAATATTAAACCTTAGGAATATGAACCCCTAGATTAATAAACCCAAGGGATCAATATTATAAACCCAAGGGAATAATAAACCCTAGGGATTAATACTAAAAACCCAAGGGATTATAAACATAAGTGAATAATATTAATCCCTAGGAATATGAACCCTTAAATTAATAAACCTAAGGGATGTATATTATAAACCCAATGGAGTAATAAACCCATGGGATAAAAATTATGAACCCAATGTATATAAATACTAAAATAAATATTATAAACCCTAAAATAAACATGGTTGACCATGGTGGATTTCCATATTGGATTTATAATTTACATATTACCTATATATTAACTATGATTTATTTTTATTAATAACATTGTTTATAATTATTAAAAAAACCTTATTATAATTATTATCAAATAAATTCATTAAATTTTATTTTAACTTTAAGAAATATAAAAGAGTGAGAATCATTTCCCTTCTACTTTTAAATTAGATGACACAAATACATTATTACAATATGCCTCATTTCATTTATTTTTTTCAAAGTTTAAAATCAATTTGACATCATCGCACCTTCCTACCAATCCTCCATAAATAGAAGACCAATATAAGATCCAATCTACAACTTTCTCATGTACACTCCCCCTTAAACAACGTTAAAAGTAAAGCCGATTCCATGGATATCCCACTCGGTTCATGAATGAAGCAGCGCAAGGCAAACATACCGACATACTCCATTTAGCGTCGGTGTTTAGGAGCCCACTAGATACGGATCTAGTTGCTTAGGACCCCACTAAATATGGTTCTAGTTGCGTCTCAAACAAGTTTTCAAATTTTTTCATGCTTAAATTCGTACTCCTCCCTCCCAATGTTTTGGTATATTTTACAAAGGAAAAATAATATTTACTTAAAATTCGGTTAAAAATAAATTAGAAGGGTAGATATTAGGTTTTTCTAAATATTTAGTCAGATTCCTCGATCACATCTCATTAGGCTATTAGCAAAACTTCACCGAAGGGTTTTGACATCTCATCAGTTTATTAACACTATCAGCAAAACTTCACATGAGGGTTTTGACATCTCATCAGTATTATTAGCAAAACCTTACCTGAGGGTTTTGACATTTCATTAGTTTATTAGCAAAACTTAAATGGAGGGTTTTGACTGGAATCGACCCAATTTTTTATTGCAATTTCTCATTAAAAAAAAGTTGTTATTGCCCAATTGAACTAACTTTCTGAATTAGAATAGTAAATATTAATTATTAAAATTATTATTAAAATTTATAAATATAGTATTAATTTATTTATTAAAAATAATATAATTAAATAATTTTTTTATATAATATGTATTATTAAATTTTAAAATATAAATTTTATCAATATAAAATTATAATTTCATAATATTAACCTTAGCAAAATTACAATTTCATGACCAATTTTTTATAATGCTTAAAGAAAAAACTAAAAAACATAGAATGCTTCTATTTTGGGTCGTCCTTGATTTATGGTCAAATGAGGTGCAGAGCCTGTACTACTCTCTCATTACCAAAAATAATTTCAAGCCAAGGCAGTGGGAGTATTTTGGTCAGTATATTGATTATCATCTTTATCTCTTGATTATCATCTGTCATAACTTACTAAACTTAAAGTTACATATATATAAAAAAAAAAATTATCACATGCGTAACACTATCGATACATGATCTTGGTAGTATATTTTACCATGGTAACATAACTATTATATATAGTTTGATATATCTTAAGTGTTGTCCGGACCCTGGTTGTATGTAGTGAACGGACCCATTGCTCGTCCTTGATTATTCAATTTGCAATGTGTGAAAACGGGACATCTGGCTCTCGGTCCACGTAACCCACCTACTACGCGGATATTTTTCCTCTGGTAGCTGAGACATTTAATGTCACAACGCGGCTGCCACTTCCTCGGGATTAACACTGCTATGGACGACCTTGATGAGATCCTCAGATCGGACGGTGGAGAGTGTAGTTGTTTTGGCGGCATGGTATATAGGTTTCCAAGCCTGAAGTTTCAGGTCATTTGCTCAGTGTTTTGGCTCCAGAGAGAGGTTCCTCCCTCCGGTGTCTGTCACAGGCCTTTCTGGTTCATTTCTCTGTTCATACGTATGCCATAGTCACACGACCTGACGATGGTGGAGAGCTCGCTGGTCTCTTCTTCCCGAATGCTCATCGACAGGCAGGTAAACTGTTAATTTGTTTTTATGACCGCTTCTCTTCCACTGAAATTTACAGTTTGATTAATCCATTAATTGATGTTGGCAGAACCATGTAAGATCCATGAGGTCGCGGGAATTAAAAGGGGCAGCGTCTTCCGCCATTCAACTTAAACAGGTAAGTTTCTTTCTGCGGTATGCTTTGTTGGTTGCTGCACATGAAATCGACCTTATAATATTTTTCCTGCCAGGGATGATTGCCAGATCTATTGTTGAAGGCGAGTTAAACCTCTTACGGCAGGGCTCTTATTTTGCTTCACGTTTTAATCCTGGAATCTGATGTCCGGTTACAGGATGCCGAGGGGTTAGATACCCTTAGGGTTTACATATTTTAAGGTTTAAATCTCAGGAGCCGAGTTCAAATCCTGAGCGGCATCCGTTTCCTGTTATAATCATTTAACTTACGCTTGGTTTGTATTTGATAGACTCAGTCACATCGTGACCGCAGCTTAATGTATTTTGGATTTAAGGGTTTATTCCCAGTTTTATCAGTTTCGAACATTCTTAAGTGCTCTGAACGTATTATTTGACCATGTCTTTTTTTAATGATTAATGGAACATGGGTTGTTCACTTTCGCATTACCGTGTGGCAATGATGGCGTACCTAAGATGTTGGTTTAATTGTAAGGGTTTCTTTGTTCGCGGACAGTCCTTTTCTGTTATGACTGTCGTCCTACTAGTGATATAATGTTATAATCATGCATACAGTTTCTTATACGGGTAACTAGATTTCTAGCATGATTCCTCTATGTATTAGCTCCATCGTTGAGGGTAAGCCGTTTTCGGCTAAGTATGATATCGTTCGCCGCGAACTATCATTTATCCCTCTTCGTCCATGATGATACGCGGTCATATGTTCTACCCTTTTACTTTGATTATTGTCTGCTATTATTTAATGGAAAACCCCCTGCGAGGTTAAACATAAATGTTGATTTCTTGTTTTTCTATTTTGGCACTGTATTGTAGCTTCGCGTTACCAGGTGGTATCCACCTGTACATGCCGCCGCCTCTCGACCCACATTGGTCGCAACCGGCATGGTCTTGTTATTGTTTATTATGATCGTATCATGTTATAATTCTTGCAATGCAAAACCCATAAGTTTTCTGAGCGGTTCTGTACAGTTACTAAATTAGAGGGTTTTACCTGTGATAAGGAGTACAATCTATGCTAGCGATTGCATGAGGTTTCTATCCTCTTCTCAGTCTTATATGTATTATTTATGTGTTCTCGGCATTACAGGTACTGCCTGTAATACGCGTTCTCTGTCATTGGTTACTACCTTTCAGTTATTGATTACAGTTTCTCTGTGTTATGCAACTAGAACCGTATCAGTTATCTGCCTTCTCATTTCATATCTGAACACCGGCAGTTGGGTTCATTCTGTTTTATTCATAATCATATAGTTACAGTCTTTTCCATGAATTTCAGTCTCACTAATTCAAAGATAGAAGACTTAATAATATACTTGCTTATTACCATCTGACAGTTTCTTTATCGTACATGTTTATGCACAGACTAAATGTATGCAGTCTTTAGTTGTCTGTTTTCTTCCTTTTATGATTCCTAACAGTATGCAGAATAGAATACTTGTACCGATAACATGTAGATTTCCATACCAGTTCTCTTTTCTTTCTTTATCATATATCTTTGTATATAGACAAAGTAAGTTATACAGTAACAATAGTATTTTCATTAACACCAGGTTCTGAGTCATTCATAAATAATGTCACAGTAACTATAACGAAATATCAGTACTGTCAATAACATTTAATCTTCTGGGTCTTATAGATTGAAGGTACTTACCTGGTCTCCTGATACTGTCGTTTGCACCCCTACCACCTGCAGAAAATGGTTTAATGCTTGATATCCTCCCAGCCACGAGACCAACTATCTGTACTGCGTCTCTCCCCCAAGCAATCCTTTGCCGGCCACAGCCTCAGCAATAGGGAGCACTAATGTGCCTGTGCTATATGGTCCTCACCAGACGTAGCACCTCTCTCTCTTTCTCAGTGCCTTTTTTCTTTTTCCCGTTTGTTCCAACAACAACCCGGGTCTTTTCCCTTTTCCCTTTTTCTATGGGAAAGAGAAAACAGTTAGGGTTTTCCCCTTAGTATATTGGCAACTGTTTTTCTTCTATCTTCAAGCATAAAGAGAAAATAACTTTTGATATGAAATTACCATGTACACATAAGTATGCAATTCATATTACTAAATTTCTTTTAACACATAATATCTCCATCAATTTAAGAAAATGTTAATTTCTGTTTAATCTTTAACCACAGGGTAAATAAGTAATTTATTTACGTAAAATGTTTGGTCATTACATCTCCTCCCCCTGAGATTGGACACCGTCTCGGTGTCTCACAGACCCGAACAGGTCTGGATAAGTCCTTCTCATTAATTCCTCATCTTCCCGAGTGGCCTCGTCAGGCCCAAAATGTCGCCATTGAACTTTAACTTGGGTAATAACTCGTTTCCGCAGCTGCACTTCTCTCCGGTCGAGAATGCTCAGCGGTTCGACCAGAACTTCTCCTTCCGGCTTGACCTGTAATACACAATTTTGTGAGTTAGTTTTTCCTTTCATGTACAGTTCTAGCGGAATTTATTATAAAAATCACCCACCTGAATCTCTTGCCATCGGATAACATGCTTAGGGTCATACACATACTTCTTTAGAACAGAAACATGAAACACGTTATGAACCGGGATGTGACTTGGCAGGGCCAGCTGATACGCTACCGGTCCGACCCTTGCCAAAATTTGGAAGGGTCCACAATATCGTGGTGCCAGCTTGGCACATCCACTCCACTGCAAGGTACTTCTTTTGGCTTGAATCCGGATATACACATGGTCCCCAACCTGAAATTCCTTAAATTTCCTTTTCCAATCAGCAAAATTCTTTTGCCTGTCTTGGGCAGCTTTCAAGTTGACACGTACCCTCTTTACCATATCCTCCATTTCCTTCAGCATCTCAGGGCCTAAACTCAATTTATCTTCTGGTCCTCCCCAACTGGTGGGTGTACGACATTTTCGTCCGTACATAACTTCAAATGGGCTCATTTGCGTCGAGGTATGGTAACCGTTATTATACGCGAACTCTACCAGATGCAAGTAATCTTCCCACCTTGTGGGTTGTTGCATAACATAAGCCCTTAACATATCCTCTACCATCTGGTTTACTCGTTCCGTTTGCCCATCAGTTTGTGGATGGTATGCTGTACTGAAGTTTAGTTGAGTTCCTAGTTCAGCAAACAATGTTTTCCAAAATGCGGATGTGAATTTCACATCACGATCGGAAATTATGATTTTTGGGAGCCCATGTAACTTGAATATATTCTGCATAAAAATATGAGCAATCTGTGCAGCTCTAAATGTGGATTGCACCGGTATGAAATGTGCAGCCTTACTCAGCTTGTCCACTACCACGAAAATGGAATCATTATTTCTTTTTGTCTTGGGTAACCCCGTAATGAAATCCATGGAAATGATTTCCCACTTCCATTCTGGAACTAGCAGTGGTTGTAACAATCCTGCTGGGTGTTGATGTTCTGCTTTAATCTGCTGACATTCTAGGCATCGCGACAGGTATTCGACAATGTTTTTCTTCATTCCTGGCCAGAAATATTCTTTCCGGATTGCTGTTATCATTTTCTGATAACCCGGATGACCTGCGTAATGACTAACATGAAATTCATCCATAATCAGGTTTCTGATTCTGCTTTGATTTGGTACATACAACCGTTTCTGGAAATAAATTCTCCCAGCGTCATCTAATTCATATTCTTGTTGGCTGTTTCCTCTAGCAGACTGCTGTATTTTTAATTTTAATTGCTGATATTCAGCATCTTGATCTGCAATTTCCTTTATCATCTCTAGGAAGGGGCTCTTCCACCCACTACTGGAAACTTCATACAAACTTTGTACCTTTCGACTCAAAGCGTCTACTACCTTATTTTCCTTCCCCTGCAAGTGTTTTATCTCAAAGTCAAAACCACTTAGAAAGTCCACCCACCTTGCTTGTCTAGCGTTTAAGGTAGGCTGGCTGAAATAATTGGTCAAGCTGTGGTGGTCGGTATGCAACAAAAATTTCCTGCCCAAGAGATAATGCCGCCACATCTTCAGGGCATGTATAACAGCAGCCAACTCTAAGTCATAAGCAGAATATTTCTGCTCATGTTCTTTTAGTTTCCGAGATTCGTAAGCTATTACCCTGCCTTCTTGCATCAAGACCCCTCCCAATCCTTCTTTGCTGGCATCCGTGCATACCACGTAATCCTTATTAGGATCCGCTATACTCAGAATAGGTGTCGTGGTGAGCAGATGCTTCAATCGCTCAAAACTTTTCTGGCAATTTGGGGTCCAATGAAACAGCTTCCCTTTCTTCTGCAGTGAGGTAATGGGAAATGCCACCTTAGAAAAACCTTCCACAAATCTCCTATAATACCCTGCCAATCCCATAAAAGATCGGACATCTGCTACATCCTTGGGGACTGACCATTCCAATATAGCTTTTATCTTTTCCGGATCTACCGCAATTCCATCCTTTGTGATTACGTGACCCAAGTATTGTATTTCTTCCTTGAAGAAGTCACACTTACTGAATTTAGCATACAGTTGATGTTCCCGAAGGGTCTGTAATACTATGCGAAGATGTTCATGATGTTCTTCGATGGTGCGTGAATAAATCAAGATATCGTCAATAAATATCAGCACAAACTGATCCAAATAAGGATGGAAAATGCTGTTCATTAGACACATGAAGGTTGCCGGGGCATTGGTGAGCCCAAATGGCAGAACCACAAATTCATAGTGACCATACCTGGTTCTAAAAGCTGTTTTCGCAATGTCTTCATCTTTAATCCTGATCTGATGGTAACCCGACCGTAAATCGATCTTAGAGAACACGGTCGCACCTTTCACTTGGTCGAACAATTCATCTATCCGGGGAAGGGGATACTTGTTTTTAATAGTCAACTTATTCAGTTGTCTGTAATCAATACACATCCGGAGGGTGCCGTCTTTCTTCTTCACAAATAACACTGGGGCTCCCCATGGAGACACACTGGGACGGATGTAGTTCTTCTCCAATAATTCCTGCAACTGCATTTTTAATTCTGTCAACTCAGGTACACTCATCCTGTAGGGTGCTCATGACACTGGTGTAGCCCCTGGTACCAACTCTATAGTAAAGTCTATGTTTCTTCGTGGCGGCAGCCCTGGGATCTCCTCCGGAAACACATATGCAAACTCTTGTATCACCGGAATGTTATCCAAGGATGCTGTCTTGTCCTTAGAATTCGCATAACCCACTTGAATGACGTATACTTGACAGCCTTTCCGCACACATTTTACTAACTGATTTGCAGTTATTGGTCGAACCTGCACTGGTCGCTTAATTCCCTGCATTTCTTTGCTGTTCCCTTGTTGATCTCTATAATAAATAATTTTGGTTTTACAATCAACTAATGACCAATGCTTTTCCAACCAGTCCATTCCAATTAGAATGTCATAAGAACCCAGAGGAAGTATGTTCAGGTTAGCTGTTATGGGCTAGTCTGCTATAGTGAAAGAGAAATCGTTGATCTGGGCTGTTACCCGTCGCTTGGCTCCAGTAGCCAATTGCACTAACCAAGGATTTTTAAATTTAGCAGACTGTAAATTACAATGTTCTACTACTTTTGGGTTCACATAACTTAGCGTGGCCCCAGGATCAATCAAAACAGATATGGTAAGGTTTGAAATTTTACCTTCGAACTCGACCATGGTTGGCTGGTACTCCGCCTGTCGATCTTCCAAAGCTGCATTGATTCTGGGTACGCTTTGACCCACTTCGCCAATGGTTGAGGCTTCATGAATTTGGGACAACTGTTCAGTCCCCTTTCGCTGTGGGCAATTTTTAATATAGTGGGGTCCCCCACAACCCCAACACTGCACAGGAGGTCTTGCTGTTCCTTCAGTATCCAACCTGATTTGTTGTTCGCTGACCTTGGACTCGTTTGCAGATCTGAACTTAGGTGTAGTTTTCGTCGCAAACCTGTTGTTTATTCCTTTGCCAGTCCCTTTAACTCCATTGCTGCGATTTCCTTTGATGTTTCCAGCTGTTTTTAAACCCTTCTTCTCACTCCACTTCCTATTAGCATTTTCTCCTCTTTGTTTGCTTTGCTGATAACAGATTCTAGCCTTGCGGATTACCTCATCCATCGATTTTGGATTATCGAATTCAATTCTCTCTCGCATGTACGGAGGTAAACGGCTAACGAATCGCTGCACCTTTGCCTTTTCTTCCCTTATATATGGCACGTAGCGAAGTAGGGAAGTAAAACGGGTAATGAACTCATCCATAGTTTGTTGTCCCAATCGCAGATCATGGAATTCTCTGGCTTTCTCATCATAGAAACGTTCAGTTAAATATCTTTCCTTAAACAATTTCTGGAAATTATCCCATGTTATGTTTTGTTCTGTAACACCTTTTATGATCTTCACCTCTTCCCACCATAAGGTAGCTTTTCCTTTCAGCTGGAAGATAGCCAATCGTGCTTTCAGATTATGATCGTATTCATAAAGCTGGAAATACTTATTCATATTGATTAACCATGCTTCAGCTGCTTCCTCATGTTCTCCATCAAAATGTGGTGGCTTAATCTTGCGGAATTCCCCTTGTAATTCCATCCTCTGTCTTTTCGAGGTTTGTTGTTTGAGTGCATTGTCTGAGCGTTCTTCCTGTTCCTCTGATCCTTCAGGGGGTATATGATGATTCTGCTCTTCTGACATCCTTTGCTGTTCCGCACTAGGATTAGCAGGTAGCTGGTTTTGCCTATCGGACAAACTCTTTAAAATCCTTTCTTGCTCTATTGTCAATCGAGCATTATCTTCCCGTAATCGAGCCATTTCATTCTTCAACTCTTGTACTGTTTCCAGGATGGCTTGATTTGTAATTCTAGCTTCCTCTCCAAGTTGTACCCACAACTCTGGGGTATTTTCTGCTCCGGTCATGCCCTGTCCTATTACAGGTCATCGGGACGTATTCTCTGCCCTCCTCATGTCTTCCACTCTTCAGAGCTCACTCCTGTAAAAGAAAACCGTTCAAAAGTAATAATGGAATGACTAACTGTTAATTCATTTACCACAGGATCCATTCATTATTGTCTTGCCCAGAGGCCACAGTGCTGTATCTGGGCTCTGATACCATATGTCATAACCTACTAAACTTAAAGTTACATATATAAAAAAGAAAATTTATCACATGCGTAACACTATCGATACATGATCTTGGTAGTATATTTTACCATGGTAACATAACTGTTATATATAGTTTGATATATCTTAAGTGCTGTCCGGACCCTGGTTGTATGTAGTGAACGGACCCATTGCTCGTCCTTGATTATTCAATTTGCAATGTGTGAAAACAGGACATCTGGCTCTCGGTCCACGTAACCCACCTACTACGCGGATATTTTTCCTCTGGTAGCTGAGACATTTAATGTCACAACGCGGCTGCCACTTCCTCGGGATTAACACTGCTATGGACGGCCTTGATGAGATCCCCAGATCGGACGGTGGAGAGTGTAGTTGTTTTGGCGGCATGGTATATAGGTTTCCAAGCCTGAAGTTTCTGGTCATTTGCTCAGTGTTCCGGCTCCAGAGAGCGGTTCCTCCCTCCGGTGTCTATCACAGGCCTTTCTGGTTCATTTCTTTGTTCATACGTATGCCACAGTCACACGACCTAACGATGGTGGAGAGCTCGCTGGTCTCTTCTTCCCGAATGCTCATCGACAGGCAGGTAAACTGTTAATTTGTTTTTATGACCGCTTCTCTTCCACTGAAATTTACAGTTTGATTAATCCGTTAATTGATGTTGGCAGAACCATGTAAGATCCATGAGGTCGCGGGAATGAAAAGGGGCAGCGTCTTCCGCCATTCAACTTAAACAGGTAAGTCTCTTTCCGCGGTATGCTTTGTTGGTTGCTGCACATGAAATCGACCTTATACTATTTTTCCTGCCAGGGATGATTGCCAGATCTATTGTTGAAGGCGAGTTAAACCTCTTACGGCAGGGCTCTTATTTTGCTTCATGTTTTAATCCTGGAATCTGATGTCCGGTTACAGGATGCCGAGGGGTTAGATACCCTTAGGGTTTACATATTTTAAGGTTTAAATCTCAGGAGCCGAGTTCAAATCCTGAGCGGCATCCGTTTCCTGTTATAATCATTTAACTTACGCTTGGTTTGTATTTGATAGACTCAGTCACATCGTGACCGCAGCTTAATGTATTTTGGATTTAAGGGTTTATTCCCAGTTTTATCAGTTTCGAACATTCTTAAGTGCTCTGAACGTATTATTTGACCATGTCTTTTTTTAATGATTAATGGAACATGGGTTGTTCACTTTCGCATTACCGTGTGGCAATGATGGCGTACCTAAGATGTTGGTTTAATTGTAAGGGTTTCTTTGTTCGCGGACAGTCCTTTTCTGTTATGACTGTCGTCCTACTTGTGATATAATGTTATAATCATGCATACAGTTTCTTATACGGGTAACTAGATTTCTAGCATGATTCCTCTATGTATTAGCTCCATCGTTGAGGGTAAGCCGTTTTCGGCTAAGTATGATATCGTTCGCCGCGAACTATCATTTATCCCTCTCCGTCCATGATGATACGCGGTCATATGTTCTACCCTTTTACTTTGATTATTGTCTGCTATTATTTAATGGAAAACCCCCTGCGAGGTTAAACATAAATGTTGATTTCTTGTTTTTCTATTTTGGCACTGTACTGTAGCTTCGCGTTACCAGGTGGTATCCACCTGTACATGCCGCCGCCTCTCGACCCACATTGGTCGCAACCGGCATGGTCTTGTTATTGTTTATTATGATCGTATCATGTTATAATTCTTGCAATGCAAAACCCATAAGTTTTCTGAGCAGTTCTGTACAGTTACTAAATTAGAGGGTTTTACCTGTGATAAGGAGTACAATCTATGCTAGCGATTGCATGAGGTTTCTATCCTCTTCTCAGTCTTATATGTATTATTTATGTGTTCTCGGCATTACAGGTACTGCCTGTAATACGCGTTCTCTGTCATTGGTTACCCTTCAGTTATTGATTACAGTTTCTCTGTGTTATGCAACTAGAACCGTATCAGTTATCTGCCTTCTCATTTCATATCTGAACACCGGCAGTTGGGTTCATTCTGTTTTATTCATAATCATATAGTTACAGTCTTTTCCATGAATTTCAGTCTCACTAATTCAAAGATAGAAGACTTAATAATGTACCTGCTTATTACCATCTGACAGTTTCTTTATCATACATGTTTATGCACAGACTAAATGTATGCAGTCTTTAGTTGTCTGTTTTCTTCCTTTTATGATTCCTAACAGTATGCAGAATAGAATACTTGTACCGATAACATGTAGATTTCCATACCAGTTCTCTTTTCTTTCTTTATCATATATCTTTGTATATAGACAAAGTAAGTTATACAGTAACAATAGTATTTTCATTAACACCAGGTTCTGAGTCATTCATAAATAATGTCACAGTAACTATAACGAAATATCAGTACTGTCAATAACATTTAATCTTCTGGGTCTTATAGATTGAAGGTACTTACCTGGTCTCCTGATACTGTTGTTTGCACCCTTACCACCTGCAGAAAATGGTTTAATGCTTGATATCCTCCCAGCCACGAGACCAGCTATCTGTACTGCGTCTCTCCCCCAAGCAATCCTGCCTTTTTTCTTTTTCCCGTTTGTTCCAACAACAACCCGGGTCTTTTCCCTTTTCCCTTTTTCTATGGGAAAGAGAAAACAGTTAGGGTTTTCCCCTTAGTATATTGGCAACTGTTTTTCTTCTATCTTCAAGCATAAAGAGAAAATAACTTTTCATATGAAATTACCATGTACACATAAGTATGCAATTCATATTACTAAATTTCTTTTAACACATAATATCTCCATCAATTTAAGAAAATGTTAATTTCTGTTTAATCTTTAACCACAGGGTAAATAAGTAATTTATTTACGTAAAATGTTTGTTCATTACATCATCTTTATATGAATGGTTGATTTCAGAATTTCTTTTTACATTTTCAAAATATTTGAGAAGTAAATATAACTTCAATTTTGTTTGACATGAGAATACACAGACATCAATGCCTACAAACATAAAGTAAACGAGATAACTGTTTTCTGAACATATTGAGAATACCAGATAACTTGGTTGATTGAAAGCAGATCAAAGGAAAAGGAGGAGAGTATAAGGTTATTAGATTGACTGAAAAAACAGGCACAATAGCTCTGCAATATTTTCTAAAAGAATCGGAAATTTGCAAGCTGTGTATATTTTTACAAGTAACCAAATGTATTGGATTATTCAATCAATTCCAAAGGTATTGGATTATTCAACTAATTCCAAATGTATGCTTTTTTGTATACATTGACTTTGTTGTTCAGAAGATTTTGATCTAAGTAGTTGATATCTCAGAATTTTTTTATAGGTCCGTAGTTTTTCTAGTACTTACCTGTACTGAGCTTATTTATGATAAAATTTAAAGAGCTTTTAAATTGAATATGGGTAAAAGTTTCACTTTCATCTTGAGTTCTCACCTTAAAAGCAGACTGTCATATATATTAAACTATGTTCCTGTCATTGTTCAACCCCACTCTTTTTAAGTCCACCTAAAAAACATTGTAATGTTAATTACAGATTTTGGGAATATATAGAATAGGAAGTCAATTATTTGGGAATATTTAGAATAAAAAGTCAATTATTGATTTATCTCAGAACCTTCATTAAATTTTTGAAATAATCTCAAAATCTAACATCAACTTAAAACCAATCAAAATACTATCCAACCCTATTTACTATGTTTGATTCATATGTTATGTCATCATACTATAAATTTATGCTCGTGAAATGCAATGAATCCTTATGATAATAGGTCAGTAGGTTTGTTGTAGGCCTTTTTTGGATTCTATATGTAAAATTTGTACACTATTTGATTTCTATTAGATAGTAGGTGTGGAAATTCTCTAATTGATTCTGAACAATTTTTAAGAAAAATTGTTACAGTAATTTTGAGTTGATGCAGAAATATTTTAAGGTGTATATATTTTTTCCTTAACTGTGTCTGAAGTTCAAAACATGTGCCGAAACAACATTAGTTTCATTTATAATGTAAAAAATTGATCAAAACTCTACTTACTCTACTTGTTATGCATTCAGACAACTTGGGATTCTAAATTTCATCTTTGATGTAAAAACTGCGTCTAAAATCTAATGGTTATGAGCTCAAATTTCAAACCACTAGGGATACTTTTCTTCGTTGTTTATTTAGAGTTCAAAGTTCAAACCAGTTAGTGTCTTCTTTATTTATTTAGACTTAGTGGCTATGGTACGAATTTATTGATTTTTTACTTGGATTTCCAGTTTTTCTTGTATTTTAAATTGTAACACATAACACCTCATTTTCCTGTGGTAATAGAATACCTGGTTTCTCTAAAATGTTAAGATCCATAGAAGGACAATGTCCCGAAAGAATTTAATTTATTGGAAAATTTGAAAGGTCACACATTAGGCGACATAATAGAAAAATTATGTACATGACATTTCGAGCCAATGGTCTTCAGTATCATGAGTGACACTGCTAACCACTTTGTGATGTGGTGGTGCCTTGGGTGTCGAATCGTCCTTCAGTATCGCTTTCAAATATTTTCTACGCACCCGACATGCCTGCCTTTCTGCGGTGCTCGCCCGGCAGAACGCCTCTGCTCACACAATGCAAGGTTAAAATTATTAGGAGAAAATTATTAAATCCAAAACATTAAAGATCTCAATGTCTGTTGGCCTTATATATATATATATCCTTCAGATTTCTATACTAACGAAAATTGCTGTTAATCATCCGAGTATAATTCTAATGCTGACTTTTCTGCTGAACCCCTGACACAACTCAAAATTTGCTGAAAATGCTATAACGGTTTCTTAACATTTACATGGTAATCATGATCTTCTGACAGCAATTTATCGTAATCAGCAACCACTATTTTCATAAAGTGGTAATGAGAGAGGAAGTTGTGATACCCACCCAGAAGAGCAGCAAACCAGACACCGATTGGAAAATAGAGGAGAAGTAAAGAATGCTGCACAATTCACCAACACCCAGTCATTACTCAATCTGTTATATCATAGATAGATAGCATGCCACCATTAGATGTATAAAAGATGTGTGTATTACCTTGTTGATATCGTGAAAGAAATTTCCCGATGTATCATTTCTTATTGTGTTCAGTAAACTAGTCCAAATAAGTATCACCGCAGTCATGGCTATTCCGTTTGCAACAATTTCTGATGTGCCTGATACAATCAACTGCAGATTAACTGATTTCGCAGAATTGAAAGTAAAATTCCAGACAGAAATATCTGAATCTTTTGAATCAGTCGCAGACCGGTGTGAAATTGCTAGACTGCTCTGTATCTTTTCTTCAGCCATCTCTCCTACTTTCGATTCTGTAATGCCCTCAAAATCAAAGAAGTGCAATTAAATATTAATATTTATAAATTGTATTCCAAGAGCTGACGATAAGATATTGCGTGTCCAATTGTAATGATAACGGCCCCAAGCTTTCCTTTCGGTTTCCGTGTTTTTGTATGAGGAGCTATGCCCCATTTTAATTTTATTTTGGAGCACTCTGATCAGTTTGACCATACGTGCGGTGTACAACGCGCTGCACGGGAGATTCGACAGCTTTGTTGGGTTCACGGGTGAGATTACCGTAAATAGATTTTAAACACCAAAATTTTAGAGATAATTTTAAGATCAGAAATTAGTGAAAAAATTTACTTTCATATTACTTATATCTCCCACACTACCGACCTAATAAATTATTTAATTTTAAATATTAAATAAAACAATGCCATCTTGGTTTGTTTTCAAATATTAAATTATTTTTATTTCATTACCGTTTGAACATTTAGTGGCTTGCAAATGTTGTGGGATTTGGGGTGTATAAATTAACAGGAAAATATTTTTAAAAATAAAAAATTAAAACGTAAAACAGTAGAGATCTACTGATTTGTATATATTTTGAAGAGATATTCACTATTTAGTGTTTACTAAGACTTCAGCATGTCGGCGAATAACTTTGATAAGAATGAAAGAGGGTAGTTAAGGTTTTTTCGGATGAAGCTTTGGATCGAATACAATTAGATCATAGTAATTGCAATTTGGTGGGGACATTGTTTCCACTTCATTTTGTAATTTTCCAATTCTCAATGAAAATGGTTTATGAATACAGTTTCCACCTGTTACCCAGGAATGCACAACAGGAATGCTCTGTGCATTTCCAGATTACAGCAATAATTTTATTTTTGTATTCTGCAATGTTCACTAACACTTACCACCCGGAAACTGGAAGGTAATTGCCGAGATGGAAATTAATCTCTAAACTAATTTAATGTTGCAGTATGGAGATTAAAATAGAGAATGATAATTGAATTTAATTCACAATTTAATCTGGAATTTTTTATATAGGCCTAGTTTAAGTTATAGACAAAATAGATTTTTCATACGAATTAACAAAACAATTTCAAAAAAAATATGTTTTTTTTTTATTTAAAATATATTTTCTAATGCATAAGTATATTTAACACCTTGTAAAACTTGTTGACTCATTGGAATTTTATAGATTAAATAACTTAAGCTCAAGTTTTTAAAAATCTATGTAGAATTTTAGTTACAATTAACCAAAAAAATCTTTTAAAATATTATTTTGTCTATAAGTTAGACTACGTTATATCTATATGTGCGTGTGTGTGTGCCCCTAATGGTTAAGATCATGTGTTTTCTATAAGAGGTTACATATTCAAAACAGAATCACTAAGGACGCTGACTAATTGCTCAGATAGCCAAGTGGCTTGGGCAAAAAAATTCAAAAAATCTTGTAGAGGCCATGTTTGAATCATGTTTTTGATGGTGGAAATGGATTTCTAGGACAGCTAAAATTATAAAGTTTGACAGCGTTTATTTGGATTTACAAAAATTTCTGCCCAATTTTTTAAAATATCACTGGAATTTCCATAACTTTCAAGGCAAAAAATCATAATTGTGAGACTATCACATTCAAAATGAAGAGTAGAGTATGTATACCTTTATAAACTTAAGACATAAGATTTGAAGTTAAGATCTAAAAATTATTATGCATTGGACATTTTTTACCATAGCAATAATTAATCTTTCTCTGTTTAGTTGTTCCTAATAAGTCGGTGAAGATCCAAATCAATCTTTAACCAGTTCCTTGCACACTACGTCTCCTGCATAATGCCAACGATGAGATGGAGACGGAAGGATGACAGTTTGCCCATGGGCCCGTCGTCGTTATCGTGGACTAATAATGTAACAGAATTGTGGTGCAAGACTGAATATCTTTACGCGGAAAGATATGTTTAGTTGTTCCTAATAAGTGGGTGAAGATCCAAATCAATCTTTAACCAGTTCCTTGCACACTACGTCTCCTGCATAATGCCAACGATGAGATGGAGAGGGGAGGATGACAGTTTGCCCATGCGCCTGTCGTCGTGATCATGGACGAATGTAACACAATTGTGGTGCAAGAGTGAGTATCTTTACGCGGAAAGTAGTGCTCATCATATAATGATGCCACGAGGCGACACCATTCACATCACATATCCCTAATTTGTCGACCATAGCTGAAAATGGCCCAATTAAACTCCGGCAACTTTACGTGGGAAAGCGATTATTTTCGTCCAATCAATATGACTAATAAGCTCGAAAAATTGCGTCAGCCCTTCTTTATGCCCGGCTTTTAAGTTCGACAATATTCTGGTATGCTTTCAAGCTCTAATTTTCTGGAAAATATATCAGACCTACAGGTATATAGATGGTTTTGATAGTCTTTTTTGGTTTCTATGATGATAGGAATTATATGCAGCACAAATTTTTGTATATGTATCAATGAAAACGGATAAATGAATTTTCTCGGATGAGAAGGATATATCCGGAAAAATAGCCCGCCATATTTTCTCTATATTCAGAATTCTTTTTTGAACATAATATATATACATCATACTGGTTTTTTCCTGAAAAAAATAAATAGTTTTAGTCCTAAAAATTAATAAAATTAATATTTTTTGAAAAAAAAATATAGATAAAGGATGAAAAGTATCTTTTAAGTGTTTGGAAATTTTTTAAATCTCATAAACTAATTTAATATTTTTCAAAAATATCATAACCATATTTTGCTTCCCATTCTTGAACTTATTCCTTCTTACCAGGTATGCAGGGAACGAAATTCAGGGGCAACCCTCCTAAGGTGTTCAATGAACTTGTGGAATATGGCAGGTCAAAGAACATTTAGAGAGGTTGGTTCATAACTACTCACATCAACCTTCACATATATTGAAAGATTATATTATGGCATATATCCACTCTATCAGCTTGTTTTTGGACTCTGGAACCTGCAGTTTTTCTTATATTTTTATCATTGCGTGGCACACTTCTTATATGTTTTAGTTTATGTATATCATCATAAAAATGTCTTCTAAATTGCGTTGCCTCTGGTATCTACTCTATAGACATATAGTGAACATATAGTGACAGATTATACATATAGGAATTATCATTACATGCAGACTTGACAATTTGCTCGTGTATTTTCCAGAGCGGTCTTTTTTGCTTTATGATCCCGGTTTTTGTTTTTTAATGGGTTTCCTTTTATGATGGACTGTCAGGATGAATGCTTATTCATTAATGTTTTAAATAAAAAATTTCTAATTAACATAATCATTTACTTGAAATGAATAAAAGTTTGTTATGAATAAGATGCATAACAACCTAATCATTTATTTGAAATGAATAAAAGTTGGTTAGGAATAAGATGAGTAAAATTTTGTTATTCATATGACTACTCCACTACATGACATTGTTGAAGACATTGTTGGTTATGAATAAGATGAATAAAATTTTGTTATTCATGTGACTACTCATATTTTGTCTTAAAATTTACTTTTTATTTTAGTTATTTTTACATCAATTGAATTGACTTAAATATAAAATTTAAGACAAAAACAGTTGGAGATAAAAATATTTAAAGACAAAATTTTATATTTAAGACAAAATTTTAAATCTAAGACTATAATATTTTATCATAAAACTTTATATTTAAGACAAAAACAGTTTAATACAAACTTTATATTTGAAACAAAAACAGTTTGAGACAAAAATATTTTAAGACAACTTATATTTAAAACAAAAACAAAACTATTTTAAGACAAAAATAGTTTGAGAAAAAAATATTTTAAGACAACTTTATATTTAAGACAATGACCACTTAAGACAAAACTTATTTAAGACAATTAACAATTAAGACGAAAACATATCAATTTAAGACAATATTATCTAGCAATTGCAACATGGACTCTGACAATGCACCCTAAGTCTGACAACTTGTAGGCTACTACTGTCTTGCGCCTATACAGAGGCTGCTATTTCGCTTACCATTCACATTATCTAATATAAAGACAATGATTTGTTGGACTCTTCATTTTGCGGGGCTATCCGACTCTGAAGAACACGACAACTTTTCCTAGCAAGACTTCCCAGACATCAATTTCTCTTCTGTCCCTTCGATCTTTGTTGACACGATTGGAAGGCAGCTCTAATTTCATCGGATGGAAGGATCGCATGGAGGAGGTACTCGATGTCAATGGATTGCTAGAATACATCAAGAGAGATGTCGCAAAACCAATGGAATCTGATGCCCAAAACCTTGTTCAGTAGAAAAAAGATGTAGCCAAGGTGAGGAGAATAATATTGGAGGGAGTACAAGACCTATTGGAGGAAGTACGGGACCACATTATCACCAATCTCCATGTGAGAGAAAATCCTTATGCAATATGGTAGGCACTGACATATCTATTCCAAAATAGTAGTGATCACAAGAAGTTAGCGCTCAAGGATAAACTTTGAAAGATCAAGATGTAGAAGAATGACAATATCTCGCAGTATTTGAGCAGGTTTACACAAGTTCAAGATGAGCTTGCAAGAGTGGGTGTTACTATTTCAGAGGATGACTTGGTAAGCCTAGACCTTTTGGGCCTTCCCAAGAGTTGGCATAACTATCAATGTTCAGTGAATAGGAGGGAGAAACTATCAAATTTGGAACTCTTCTGATCTGATTTGGAGCAGAAGGAAATAAGGAAGAATACAAGATATGGGACCTCATCCATGGGCGAGGATGAAGAAAAATTTGCATTGGTTGGAAAGGGAAATAAAGGAAAATGGAAGAAATCTCAAACTAAACTAAAATCTATCCAAGCGGGAAATAAGAAAGATCTGTCAAAAATTAAATGCATCCATTGCCATGAATACATGCATTATGCCATGAAGTTTCCACACAAAAGGGCAAGCAAGATAACCTTAGGAGGAGTAGTAGGTAAAGCCTTGGCGTCATAGTTTGAGCTTGACATTATCCTTATCACATGCATGTCCATCACAATAATAGGGAGTGTGTGGTAGTTAGACTTAGGTGCACCATTCCACATGACAAGGTGTAGAGATTTGTTGAGTGGCCTGGATGAGAAAGATCTCCATATGCACATCAATCTAGGGGATGTAGGAAGGTATAACACAACTAGTATAGGTACAGTCACCTTTCAGAGGGATTCAGGCCCCCCTCTCAGGCTCAAGGATGACATGTTTATTCTAGGCCTAAAAAAAAATCCAATCTTTGTTGCAGTTTTGGAAGACCATGGTTATGATGTGGTCTTCAACAAAGGAAAATAATTCCTAAGACACATATCCACGAGACAGGTGAAACAAATTGGGGTTTGTGTGAAGAACTTGTATAAGCTAGATGTAGAAGATTGTGATGCATTAAGCACTAAGGTGAAGAAAGTGCAAGGTTGCGATGTAGTGAAATTTGGCACAAAATAATTGGCCATTTCCATCATGGCACCTTAAATATTATACAAAGAACAACCAGTGGCCTCCATAAAGGAGCACTTGAGCAATAGGATGTATGCAAAGGATGTACGTTGGAGAGGTACACAAAATTGACATTCCATGATCGGGGCAGCAAAATACATGTAGTCCTAGAAAGGATCCACTTTGATGTTTGTGGACCTTTCTCAACAACCTCCACTGCCAGAGACAAATATTTTGTCATTTTTATTGATGACTTCTCACAGAAGTGCTAGATCTTCTTCATGCGGAAGAAATATGAGACATTCTCCAAGTTCGTAGAATTCAAGGCACTTGCTGAGAAATAAACTAGCAAGAAGGTGAAGGCTTTCGGGAGTGACAATGGATATGAGTACATGTCAAATGAATTTAAAAATTCCTATGCGAAAGAAGGCATTTGACGAGAGCTGTCAACACCCCAAAAACCACAGTAGAATGGGGTGGCTGAGAGAAAGAATGGTAACATTGTGGGAGCAGTGAGGGTGAAGTTGCATGACCAAGGCCTACCTCTGCATTTGTGGGGTGAGGCATATAACACAATAATCTATTTTCAGAACTCAAGTCCCCATTGGATTCTTAGCATGATTACACTGGAGGAGACTTTCTCAGGGAGAAAGTCGGATGTGTCACACTTCAAAATTTTTGGAGCCTCTATTTATTGCCATGTATCGATAGAATCAAGGAATAATATTTAGTCGACCATAGGATTGGGGGTATTTTTTGGTTACACAAAAACTCCCCACAACTACCATGTGTACTTTCCATCGCTCAGAATGACAGTTGTGCAAAGGGATGTAAATCTTGATAAGGATAAAGTGATGTGGTTCTTTCTTGAGAGAGAGCATTAGAACCCACTAGAAGAGGAGATTTTAGCTCCGAAGGAGGATCCTACAGAAGATATGGAGAAGCCAAAAATTGACGAGCAGAGAGTGGAGACATTCCCTCAAACAAAACTATCCACAGAAGGCAGAAAAAGAGCCAGGGATGATGACAGACTTGTGCAGGATGTAAGGAGGAATGTGAGAGCTCCTTCAAATTTGCATGGGCAAAGGAGGTCACTTACGACGTACAATAGATACATGGATATAATGTCTAAGCTTATAGATACCGAGAAATCCTCTTTTGAGGAAGCAATAGAGGAACCTATATGGGTTGATGCAATGGTGGATGAATATGAATTCATTGTAAAGAACAATGTTTGGGAAGTGGTCCCAAGACCAATAGATAAATCAATAGTGGGTTCGAGATGGATATTCAAGGTGAATAAAGTAGCAGATGGAAGCATAGAGAAGTATAAGGCCATATTTTTGGCCAAGGGGTACTCTTAAGTTGAGTGAATTTGCTATGAGGATACCTTTGATTCTCTAGCAAGGTACTCATCCATTAGATCAATTCTTGCTCTCGCTACATAGATGGGGTGGAAGATCCACCAAATGGATGTAAAAACAACATTTCTCAATGGGGTTATTGAGGAGGAGGTGTACATCAAGAAACCATAAGTTTTTGAGACATTTGATCAAGAGTTTCATGTGTGCAGACTCAAGCAAGCATTCTATGCTCTCAAACAAGCATCTCATGCTTAGTACACCATGATCAATATCTATCTCACTAGTTTGAGCTTCACAAAAAGCGAAGCGAATGCAAACCTATATTACATCTTGGTAGAAGGTAAATTACTTATTATTGTCTTATATGTTGATGATTTGATTTTGACTAGTTATGAGTAGTTGAACAGATCTTGTAAGGAGGACCTTGCAAGGGAATTTGAAATGGACATGGGTCTCATGCACTACTTCCATAGGTTGGAAGTATGGTAAAGTGATGGGGAATTATTTGTCTCTCAAGGAAAGTATGAAAATGAGATACATATTGCAATCCTTTTCCAAATTTCCTAATGAAATTCAAGATAAAACTTAGTTGGAGAACTATTGATTATAGTGGATGAAGATCTGTAGTGAAAGCATTGCCTCAAGAGGGACATCATTTTTTCTAGGAATATGTTGCTACTAGAAGTAAAGAATGAATTTTTGTAGGAAGGGGAGGTGTTGGTATAGAAAAGAAATGGGTTTGACAGAAGTCCCTACCCTTACCATGGATCAATATAGTATAGTTCATTAAAAATTAATTCACTGGCAAAGGGAAACATGACTTTATTTTCTTATACCACTCCAAGCTATTCAACCATTTACAACACCATAGGTTGGTAAAATCACCCTTCTTTTCTAGAAAATGTTGTAGTAGATGGTATCAACTGTCAAAATGTACAATTTGTTACCTCTTCTCATGTGTGAATCAAAGTATGTGGATCACATTTAGGGTGACTTTCTAGGCATTCCCATATTTCTATCAAAGTTGGAAGACAAGGGAGAGAGTGTGATGCCAGAGGAAGCAATATCTATAGCACAAATATGGGAAGGTACAACTGAAATTGTAGAGGCTAAAATGGTAACACAAATTATGGAGGAATCTGCAATAGTGTGGGTCGTAACACTAGGGAAATGGATACAGAAACCTAGGGAAGAAGAAGGATAACAGTAAGAATCGTCTCATGACAATGACATAGAGATCAATGTTAGATTATCTCCTACATGCCAAGGTTCAATCTCTCATTCTAGAGAAATGGAATTTATGGCATTTTTATCTCTTTTTTTAACATATAGAGTCTTTTTCCTATATTTTCTTTTATATATTTACCAAAATATTCGACTAGAAATTTGCTAAGAATAGAATGTTGAACTGAGCATGTTTCTTTTGAGAATATTTGTGGACATATTCTTTCTGTTTTCATTGCTTCTCCTTGTTTTTAGTGTCCACCATAGGATGAAAAATGTTTTTATTTGTTGTTGTAGATTTTTTTACTATTGTAAGTCTAACAAAAATATCTAGAACGTGAATTTTGAATGGTTTTCCATGTGAGCTAATTGTGTTTGCAATATAGTTACGAAAGATGGTTGTAGATCGGCCTGGGGTGCATAAATATAGTCCAACCATGGATATGGCCATACTTTCTATATTTATATTATAATATAATATATATATATATATATATATATATATTATACACCTATGATGCCCTTCATTTGGTATTGTTATTATCCATACAACTATGATTTCTGACTGCAAGTTTTCCTTTTCAAATTTTTTTAATCGCATCCACTCGGCTAAACATTTTTCTTATAAAATTGTAGCACAATTGGGTTTTATATGGGTTTTCCTATCTCAGAAATTTCCCATCACAACTACAAGCGCAGCTGGTGTCTAACGAAGTCATCTTTGTCAGTTGAGCACTCTTTTGTTATACCCTTGGATGCACCTTATATTAAACATATTTTTTTCTTTTTCTTTTTCGGTCGTGGCCCTATCATGGCATATTTAGAAAAAGTGTTGTTGAGGGAAGTGTTACATTAGGACACATACTTGCACCTTGGGTACATATCTTGGATGGTGATCGAGGGGTGGAAACGTGGATATATACTAAATATTGCTAGGTCAAGCTTGTTTTGGATGCCTGGATGTGAAATGTTGGATGAGGGGACATCCATGCCTCCCCTGCATATGATTTTTGATCATGCCAAAATTCCCAAAACCTCTATTGGGTCCCAGCCATTTGTAGTGGGGTCTTACCTATTGTCTTCCTTATATTAAAACCTATGCAACCCTAAGTCAACCCATTTTCACCATTACTTAGTGTTTGTTGGTGTTTGGCATTAAGTTGGTTTAGGGCATTTATTTAGGGATAAAAACTCCTATTTGTAGTTGATTTTCAATGTGTTTTCCTTAGATCTCAAAATTTTCCTCGCTAGAGAGTCATTCTTGTCACATTAGAGAGGCATTCCTTTGATGTTTTAGAGGATTACTTTGTTTTTTTAACACAACAATGTTTCATTGATTAAATTCTAAATTTAATCATTATTATTAATTTTTTATTACTCATGAACATTAAAAAATACATGTTTCATTATATATCAAAATGTGCAAATGGTATTACACATGAACATTGAGAAATACATGATGTTTTTTAAATTAATTGGTTTTAATTTGTTTAAATTATTCATTTTCCAGTAGTTCTTCCTGTTATTTTTAAAGATCTGGCTAGGAACCGAAGTGTGATGTCACCCTATAATCAATAATTATTTTATAAAAAGGTTATTGTTGTACACATAGGCACACCATTGTCAATTTGTTTTTCTAAAAAAAAATAGTCTCACAAGTACATAACCTCTTTTAAATTTGTGATTGATCGTATATTGCAATTTTTTTTTCTATGGTTATCTCAAGTTACATTTCCACCCTATGATACCATTGTATTTAAATAGGAATTAAAAGGGAGATGAGTAGTACCCCACCAAAACTTTCCTTAGACATATATTGTTATTGGTTACCCATAAGTCCTAGAATATGAAATTCATTTATATAGTAATTTTCATTACTTACTAAGACATTGGCACCTTGTATGGTAAAAAATATGATTCCTATTCCATTGCACATGTGGTTATTACTTTTCCCCATCTAGTAGTTGCACCTAACCATGGTTGTGGGAATCTGGCTTGTCAGAAGTATACTGGCGATGTAATAGTACTTAAGCTTTAGGAAATTTATGGGGAAGAAAATGAGCATACATTACTCATCTCTTCATGATTTTTTTTTTGGCTCTCTGATAAGTCTCATGGCGAATATTATCTTCCTTCAACCATATTATCCTGCTTTGGTCAAGTATATCATACATGCACTATGCATATCAATTCATATAATCTATGAGAGTATAAATAATCAAGATAGGATAGACATTAGAGTAGGTTGTCATCAAAGACAAGACGACCCATAATGCCAACACACCAATGTTTGTAAGAACAGGAATCACCATACAAGAACACTTCTTTCTCTCCACATCAGCTCAATCATCACAAATACTCAATTTAGAATATATAAAACTCATTCTTAACACCTTCCCCTCAAGACACCTCAAATAGGATCATTCTCAACTTTGTGATCACAAGCCACCATGTTGTTGTGTATTATGAATATGAAGTGAGATGGTTACATGAGTCATCCTATCCATTCTCAAATTGGTCCACCATGATTTGAGAAGCTCTATCATACCTCCCTACCAAACACATGACGAGAGGCACATTGTAACCAATTTTTCCACCAAAATCCTCCAAAATGCACTTAAGTTCTTGATTGTATGGTCGCTCACCCCCAATAATATTTTTTCTCAATCCAAATTCCCCTTTGGCATGCCTATACTAAGGCTGCAAATGCACCTCATCACACAATTAGTATGTGATATATTCACCTATCTGGTCCTCAAATCATTCTAACATCCTATCGTCCACAACATTCATCTAAACTTACTGGAGTAATGTGCATCAACTAGCATCTCCATGACTATAATTGTGTCCTCCAAGATATCCTAAAGCTTATCAATGCATGAATTTAATATTGCCAATGTCTCTCAATTTATAGGTTAGGTCATTCAACTACTTCTCACCTTGTCCATATATGTCCCCATGATGCCACTAATTTCCTCTATTAATGAGTCACAAGGAAGACACTTACGCAGATACCCTCATCATCCTACTCATAATAGCTCACTACTATAGAAAAGGAGGTTTTCAATAGGGGAATTTTGAGGTCTAAACTGGGCCTCCTATGGAAAATGTATAACCAAAATAAACTTTATAATAACCAATAGGATTCAAGATGATGATGTCAACCATGGGGGATGATTCACCATTTTTGGAGTAAAAAAGTAAAAAGATTAAAAAATAATAAAATAATAAAACTTTTTTTTCAACTTGTATTTTCAATTTATCTCCCTAAGTTTGTACTCAAATTTCAAGTGGGAGTACTCATTGGATGCAAAATTTAATTCTTCATCCAAGGAGTACCCATGTTGCATACTTTCGATGGACCCTGCTACAAGAAAAACGAAAAATACATGAAAAAACGTGATTGCAATCACGTTTTTCATGTATTTCTCATTTTTCACGTAGCAAGGGTAATCGAAAGTAGGAAACATGGGTACTCCTTGGATGATGAATCAAATCTTGCATCCAACGAGTGTTTTCACTCAAAATTTGAGTAAACCCATAGGGAGATAAGTTAAAAATATGAGTTGAAGAATTAGTTTTTTCTTTTTCCCTCGAAAATTTGATGATGTAATCTAATATTATTTTAAGATTTCGAATATTATTTTATAATTTCCTTAGGAGGCCCATTTTAGACCTCAAAACTCTCGTAATGAAGACATTAATTTAAGATGAAGTTATCGTTTTGTATTTAAACTAGGACAACCACATCAACAAAATGTGGTTGATATATGTCAATAGGCCTATTCTCTTTAAACCATTAGATTGGGTGTTGAACAATATGAAATTGATTTTAAAAACTATTGGAGACATTTCTTTTACTGATACCCCTAGTCAGGAAGATAAACTAACTACAAATAAGATCCAAGCTTTTTGCAAAGTATTTCCCTACTCAAAATGCAATCTTTCCTTTATGGAAACCACTAGAAAGTGTAAAATCTATTTACAAAATCTATGTATGTATGTATGTATGTATGTATGTTTTATTTCATTCATAACATTTGTTTCATTCATGCTTTCTTTTAATCCATGCGTTGTCATATGTAGGTTTTACAACTTTTGTTTCATTCATACATTCTTGTAATCCATGCGTTGTCATATGTCTTTTGAATATTTTTATCTTTTGCATTGTACCAAATATTTTGTATTCTTTAAACAATAAGATTAATTTTATTTTTTAATTATTTCATATTTCTTTATAATTTAATATAAAATTAATGTTTTTTTTTTTAAGTGAGTAGAGAATCCTTATATTACCAAGTAAACACAGAGTACAAAAATGGGAATTGGTCTACCTAATTGGAAACCAGACCAACTGTAGAAAAAGATTGTCTTAATCACACATTTAACCAGAAATGCCATCAATTTATTCTGTCTCTGGTATCCCTTATGCTGTTCAACAAAATTCCTATTCCCGCTACTTCTAATTGCAGGTATGTCTATCTTAATAACTACACACTTGGATCTTTAGACCTAAACTTTACAAAATAACTACCATATAGCCTATAAAACCATAAAATAAAACTAAACAAAAGAGTGGTCAATCCCATAATTAACTAATAGTAGGGTTCCACAATAAATCCCTATTTTACTGGAGTTGTTGTCATCGTTGCCCCCACTCCTAGCTCCTCCACTGGGGTTGCCATCAGAGCCTCTAGAGTTGCTCGTTGACAACCGCCTACAACGTTAACCTCCTGGACTTGGTACTTTCTCAAACTAGCTGGGTCACTTTTCCCTTCACCTAATGAGATATCCAAATTATGGATGTACTCCAGGTAGACTGAGAACATCTTGTTCATATCCCCAATGTTGCCACCCTATAGCTTTTCTATGTTCATCAAACCGTTCAGAACCTCTTCGATCCCTCTCAGTTGCTGGTATATAGCCTTCAACTAGAGTTATGCTTCAAACTATCTTCTAGTCCTATCCTTTGTTGCCTTCGCTTGAAACATCCCCACCAGAGTCTTCACATGCTAAGCAGTCTCTAGGGTCTTGTGGTACATCATCATCCATGTTCTAGATTTCCTAGTGTCAATGATCCAGTCCACTTCCTCCTCAATTTTTCCATTTGGGATAGCCATGCAAAGTCTTATGACCTCATTCTCCCAAATTTCCACTATATCATTCCCTTTTTGTAGGCATATCTCTTGGTAATTGATCGCAACCACTGTGTTTGTTTGTTGGTCTCATGACATTGAGCATCAGCTCAAGGCCTTCCCCTCGGCCTACCTCCAACACTGCGACTGTTAGCCATTGCACTTCCTGATACCTTAATTTCCTTTAGATAAATTTATAATACACACTCACAGTTACACCACCTTCCAACATTTTTCCTTATCTCGACAATATCATCTCTACAACTACGATTTAGAAGTAACATCCAAGACATGACTTCCTTCACTAAGTATTGAGTACCTTCCCTCTCCATTTCCAGTAACTCCGACATGCCAACAATGTTGTTGTTCATTCATGTGAGCTTGTGGGCATCCTCCCTCTCATTCACCCCTTCAAGCAATTTGTTTAGAATCATAATCTCCATAGCCCTACTCTTCTACACCTCCCGTTAGGATTTTGTACCTTCCCCCACCTCTCACTACCCTCTCCTATTAATGAGTTGATCTGAATGATGATTTATTGCAGAGGAAATCCCCTTCTTCCTATCATCAAATGTCACCCCTTACATGTACTACAAACACGTACCCCTTCTCATTTCCCAACTAACTGCTACTTGTATATCCATAATGAGGGTTATTCATTCGCATCACCAGGGGAGTCACTGTCCTAATTCAA
>APFE031285380.1:40516-65969 GCA_000404065.3 Pinus taeda | reverse complement strand
AATAATTATTATTATTATTATTAAAGTAATAAAAGATAAATAACATTACTAGTGAAATAATAATTTGAAATAGACAATAACTAACTGCTTTTTAAAATACCAAATTATATTCAACCTTAATATATATTTATTTCTATTTATTTTAACTTTACATCTAAATAGATATTATTATAATCATTTGGATGGTTGTCCACTAGCATGTGTTTGAAATACTCATAGAGTTTACTTTCATGACTCAATTTAAGCCCTCATGACATATGCCTTGAGCTCCATATTTATGGTTATGCCATCATAGACCATATTCATATTATTATAATCATTTGGATGGTTGTCCACTAGCATGTGTTTGAAATACTCATAGAGTTTACTTTAATGACTCAATTTAAGCCCTCATGACATATGCCTTGAGCTCCATATTTATGGTTTTGAGTTCCATATTTATGGTTATGCCATCATAGACCATATTTATGATTAGTTTAGTTTTATGTTTATTGAACATTTTATAATTTTAAATAAATTTAAAAATTATGGTAAGCTTATTTGAACATGGTTGTTTTGTAGGATAAGTGTTATGAGTCTGTAGTGTTATAATTTAATATATAGAATTACTCGATATTATAGTGATATGTTATACATTTTATTTTTAAAATTAATTTGGTTAAATGTAAATTTTTTTTTTTTATAATTTCTATAATTTATGTAGACAAACTAGACCATAAAGAAAGAAAAACCACTAGAGTTACGAAATATTAATTTCAACTTTACACACATTTATGAAATGGTGCACATACTACTATTATTGAAATTATAATGTCATTTTTTGTTGAGATTATATTGCAATGTGATTTTTGTTCTATTCTTTTATTGCAATATAGTTTTTTATTACATTGGTGTTCTATATAATGAAATTATAATGATATTACATTATGAAATTATAATGTCATTTTTCATTGGCATTATATTGGAGTGTGATTTTTATTCTATTTTTTTATATTCTTTATAACTTTGCTAAAGGATCTTGGGTCATAAAATTTATGTGCGTAAATTGAAATAGAAAGATTGATTGCTTAGATATGTTTTTTAGTGTAATGTTTTTAAAAGGTAAATATTGATTTCCTTACACCAAGTTAATGATAGCATTGTCTCGTTTTCATTTTTTATTATTGAATATTATTTCTTTCTTGTCCAATTATTCAATTGTTGAATAATGTTATATTTTTGACAATATTTACCTTGGAGAAAGAATAATTGGCTTACTATATACGTAATTTTTGTTAGAATATTAATAATTATTAGGTAATAAATGCAACATTTTCATTGCAATATTTTTTTCTGCAATATAATAGATAATATGTACTTTGTTTTCAATAATTTTGTTGCTTTTTCCATGGATCCAACTATTTGGAAGGTTTTACCATTTGAGATTATAGAGCTTATATTTCATTGGCTTCCTTTATCGTTGTTGATGAGATTTAGGTTGGTTTTTAAACAATGGAGTGTTTTATTGCAAAAACCAGATTTTTCTCGCTAGTTGCAATCGATGCGCCGACAAAGAATCTGGATTTACTGCTTTTCCAGTTTATATGGACCATGGTTTCTTTGTTAGATGCTACCTTAATGATAACGGAAACATATCTCCCATGCTTTTTCTTTTTCTTCATTCTAGATAAAAAAAAATCAATGTACAATTGAATCAATGATTTTGTTCAGTGCGCCTAGAAGTTATTTGCATTCAAAGAATTATTTCGTAGTGAACGCTTTTAAAAAGACCTTTAGAAACATTGCCGTTTCTACTCTTGGGGAATGGGGATTCTTCTCTTTGTTGGGATTTTCATATTGTGACAATCTTTGTAAGAATGAAAAGTTGGAACATGTTTTACCATGGATGACCGTGGTTAGGACAATGTGATCTTTGTACAAGAGATAATCTTTGTCACAATGTGACCATGGTTAACCATGATTGGCCATGGTTGACTCTGGTTGATTTACATATTAAGACAATCTGTCAGAATGTGACATCGGAACATCGTTGACCATGGGTCATTATCATATTGAGACAATCCTTGCCATAATGTGACATTGGACCATGGTTGACCATGATTTATTTTAATGGCGAGACAAACTTGATCAAAATGTGACATTGGACCATGGTTGACCATGCTTGATTTTCATATTCAAACAATCTTTGTCATAATAAGACATTGGACCATGGATGACCATGGTTGAGCATGATTGATTTTCATATTGAGAAAATCCTATGATAAGCCCTAAGATAAATTTTATAAACCAAAGTATATAAACCCTATGATAAATATTATAAATACTAAAATAAACATGGTTGACCATGGTTGATTACATATTGAGAAAATCTTTGGCACAATACGATTTTGAACCATGGTTCACCAGGATTGATTTTCATATTCAGACAATATTTGTCACAATGCGACATCGGACCGTGGTTAACCATGGTTACCCATGGTTGATAATGATTGACAATGGTTAACCATGGTTGTCCATGGTTGATTTTCATATTGAGACAATGTTTATCTAAATGCGACACTGGACCATGATTGATTTTCATATTGAGACAATCTTTTTTGCAATTTGATATTCGACCATGGTTGACCAATTTGACATTTGACCATAATTAACTTATTTTAACTCTCACATCATCTCTTATTTGAAATATAATAACCATAGAAATTTCCATAAACCAATAAAATAATACAAACTAATAGGAAATTGAAAATTTTAAAGATTGAAAATAACTCAAAAAGTTATTTTACTATTTATATTCATTTCTTCTTGTGCATAGCATCACTATAAAATATAATTAACATATTATTATTATTTTTTTATTTATATTTAATTATTAAGCTTCATTAAATTACATTATTTATTATAATTTCATATATATATATTATAATATTTTATTTTTCCATATTCATATTTTATATACTTGTAAGAATTTTTATTCAATTTAAAATAATTTAAGATCAATTTTTATATTAAAAACACAATAATTTATGGTTAATAAGCCTGGAGTATACGACAAATTGTAAACCTGTAATAAATATGAGAATGCTATGTCAATTTCAATATAATAAAAAAAAAAAAAATTTAAATAGTCCAACTAAACTTTTGATTTCAAGAATCCGAAGTCCTTCTTAGAGCCAGAATAAGACAAATTTTTATATTCCATACACGCGAGTGTATGTTGGAACGGTCGGGGCGGTCGGTTTACATGCCCCCGGCCGGTATCGAGTCTTGCGAAGCCTGCGTTGCAGCATATCATGTACTATGTACAGTCATATTATGACATATATATAGTTTCTTCAAGCGGGTTCGCCCCCAAAAAAAACTTTAGATTTCAAAAATCCTCTTTAGATACATTTGTAGATAAACAATTATCCATGATCCATTAAATTATGAAATATATACGGAATTAACAATTCCATCAATTTTTAATCATATGTTGGGTAAAACTTATTAGAAATTATTATGCTAAATGAAAGGAAAAAAACATTTAGAATACACTAAGGTGTTTTTAAATTTTATTTTGCAATTAAAAATTTTCCAAGGTGGGCTAAAACTTATTAAAAATTATTAAACATTTAGAAGACACTAAGTTGTTTTAAATTCTAGTTTGCAATTAAAAATTTTGCATTTGAATAATTTTTAACCAAACGTTGCCTAAAGCTTATTAAACATTTAGACTACACTAAGTTGTTTTTAAATTCTAGTTTGCAATTCGTCGTTGATACCATACTCATTCTCAGGGGGTTTAAGATTGACGTAACAAACCTCCAGTCGTGTTTCGTCCCTCTACTGCTTTTACAAATGGTATCGGTATTAAATTTTCATAAAATTGAAAACAATGTTCAATTATTTTCTGAATAAACTGTCGACAGCCTGACATATGTTATTTAAATCCTTTAGATGAGGGTTAGGGTGTCGATAGACATACATTATTGAAATGGTTTAGATGAAAAATATTGGAATCTAGGACTGCCCAGAAGTGGAGCCATCGGCCAGATTCGTTACAAGAGTTATAACCCATCAATGTCTGGCCCTATAATTTCTTTCCCTCTTGCTATTTCTTTATCTTAGATCTTTATTTGAATTTTTTTAGGTTCAAAGGATGATTCCAGAAGGGGAATGGTGGTAGGGGTTCAATTTGACGAGTGGCTCTACTCGTCAATGAATTTTTTTATGACGTTTCTATTTTTAAACTGCTCATCATATGACTTTTAATATTTATTTGTACAAGTTTCATATAATTTCAAATTGTACTCATAATTGTTGTAAATTTTCCATTCTCTGTTGTACCATTTGACTCAAGTCTCATTGTTACACTTTGTTTTGAAACCTGTTGATCAAACTTTTCTGCAAATTTTCCAGATTATCAAAATGTTTCGAGTTTTTTTTTTTTTTTTTTTGGTTAAGATGGAAATAGTGATAAAATAGATGGGAAATATGTATAGAAACAACAAAAAATAATATTATAAAGTGAAAAAATAAATATTCATAATTACTCACATGAAAATAATGAATGTTAATATTGTTGCAACAAATTTGACAAAAATAATTCACTTACACATACCATGTTTTCCATTTAAGTCACTATGATGTTAATCCCATTAAAAGAACAATAGTTGTGAAATAATTTTCAAACCAAAAACATAATGTGCATGAACTATTTAAATGTTCAAACAGTAGATTCAATATCAACATGTAAACAAACTAAATTTTGGATAGTTTCACCAAAAGAGGTAATTGTCAAAACACCACCATTATAAACATAAAAATAAAAGCAAAAACTTTAAATATTTAAGATTCTTTTTTTCTTTAGCATCTTTCGAGATGTCATATACCCTATCCCATTCCACCATCGATGAATCAAGCCCTGTTAGAGACACCCGCATCAAGGCATCCAATGCAACTAATGATAGCTTTGTTCTTCGGACATCCTTTATTATGTTTTGTCTTGAGAATCCTCTCTCACAAGCAATTGTACTTGCAGGAATAGTAAGTATTGCCTGCCATAATTTTGACATGTTAGGAAAATTTGTATGCAACCCTGTAACATAAAAAATCCTCCATGCATCTTTCATGGATGATCCCTCGCAATTAACACGAAGAGTGTCAACAAATGAATGCAACTCTTTCAAACAAGCCTAAAAATCAAATGTAGTTTTGTTTTCTTCACTTTGATAATAAAGATGTTGTAAGTGTTGAAAAACCTTTTCGAGCCAACGCTTCGAATTTTGTTCTCTGCCATGAACATCCTCTAAATAATGGCAAGGGCTAAACAACCTTGCTGAGTTGAAAAATGCAAGATCAGGGAATCTTCTGTTCAAATTCTTTACGAGAGCTTGAACATAATCTTTTGCAAGTTATTTGCAACTTTTTATTGAACCTTCAATACACGGTTTCCATGATTGTTTTTATATATCAACACAATCAACATATGCATGTGGAATTGCTACAAATCGTAATTCATGCTTGTGAACAAGCCCCTCCTTATCACAAATTTCTAGAAAGGCAAATTTAGAGGCATCTATAAATTTAGATAAATAACATGTGCCATCTGCAAACGTGTCACTTCTTAAAAACCACCTTTTCAAAGTGTTTACCGTGACATCTATTGTTGGCCCTAAAGTGATGCAGGAGCATTCAAGCTAGTCAGCAATGTGATAGTATGGTCACATGTTGTGACTAGCAAGGGGTTGAAAGAAAATAATTAAATTAAATTATTTGTTTAAATATGTGAGAATGTTTATTTATTGAGGAAAGGGTATAGGTGGCTGAGTGATCCTCCTTGTATGGAGATCAGGCCAAATAGTTGGATTTATTTGGCTAGAATAAAATATGAGAGATTTTAAAAACTTTATTTAGTGTTAGTTTAGAAAAGAGTGGGATTGAAGAGATTTTTTAGGAGAGGTTGAGAGATTTCTGGTTCAAAATCAGAATTTATTCATGAAACCATGTATTTGTATCAATTGTGTTTTCATTATATCATTGGAGGGAGTGAGGATAGAATAGAGAGGAGAAAGAAAAGCTTGGACAACCAAAGCTTGTAAGGCTCTGGCAATTGTAAGGCCGTTACTGTTGCATATCCAGCAAAGGCAAAATCTGTAAGTGTTTTCATTGTTAATGTAAAAAGTGGTTTCAGAATTGTGTAGTTCGATTTCTGGAGTGGAATATATCTTCTGCAATTGAGTTGAAATGAAGAATGCCCGCTTTATATAATTTGGTTGTGAAATCGTTGTTTATGAGTCCATTGCAAAACTATTGAAGAAAGAAGACATTGAATCGAGCATTAAATTCTGTGTGAATGGTCAATTTTCAATGTATTGGGTTGTGATTTTGGTGTTGAATCCAGTGAATGCGGCATCGTCCTTTGGGTTTGATTTGGTATAAATTGAAACAGTGTCAAAAGCCTGTAGAATCGATACTGAATCAATTGCAGAAATTGTTATTAGATTAATGTGGTAAATCCATAAGATATAAACCCGTGTATAACTGAATTGAGCATAGAAATTGGTGGAATTAACAATGTTAATTCTTTGCAACTATATTAATTTATCACTGCGGAAACAGAGAGTTCCGATTCTCTTTGAAGATGGAGGAAGAGCGCTTCTGAAATCGATTTGTGTACATGAGAATCGATAACCTTTCAGTCGTTTCAATAAACAAAATGGCAAACAATCTCAATGTGATTTCTTAACATACTCAATGTGTGAAATCGATATCTGGAAAGACTGTTTGCAGGAGCAGCATGGGGAATTAAGAGACAGTGTTTGCAGGAACCGATTTAATGTGAAAACAATAGAAGTTTTGAACTGAATTCCATAAAATTGACTTGTTAATTAAGTCGAGTCATGGGTTTTTTAATCCAGTCGAATGTTTGATTGCCAGATACAGCATAAATAAGATGTAATCAGTATAATTGGGACGCACAGTGAATACAAGTATAGTGCAAATGAAGATGGGTTCTAACATTGGCATCGATTTGCAGAACGTTGTTTGCTGAGATCGCTTCACCTATTAAGTTTGTGCTATGAATTCAAATCGATGGAGATCGATTCTAGTCTTAATTATAGCAAATGAATCGAGTTAAACTGCACAGAGTGTTATGGTAAAATTGTGAGTTGATTTTCGTTTTATAATGCAAGGCAGAACGATTTGATTTTTATAAGCGCTGGAGAAATTGTGTTTCGTGAAAACAATTACAGAGGTGCAGGCACTGAGAATCATGTGATCGAGAAGTAGAATTGCAGAAGTAAAACTACGCTGAGATGTGGAACAACTTTTGAAAAGTCGATGACTACAAGTAAGTGAAGGCATCTTATGGGTTGCGTTCATGGGAGGTAAGAAATTGCAGGCATATTTCAATTATGTCAGACTTTCATTTTTAAACAAGGTGAAATATGGTTGTGAACGCCGACATTTTTTTTGAAAGCACATATCATCTCATTGATATTGAATCAATTTAGCTTGATATACATTTGAATTGGAACAACGTGGTACTTGATTGTATGATGTTAATGTTGGTTTGGTGCTATATCAAGTGCGAGTTTGCTAGTGCGCACATTTTTTTATCACAATTGGGATTTTAAAATTCCAGAAATAAAAGTCCTATGTAATGGAAATAAGTAATGATGTTTATTGGATGAAGTTTGTGGGATGATGTGTATAACCATTGTTGTTTTGTAACAAAGAAGTTTTCAAAAGGATTTGAATTTGCAAGCAGAAAGGGGATTTTCTCAACAAGAAACAAGAAATGCATTTTTGATCTGCAATAGAGTATGATTCTGGGAATTTGCAAGATAACCTGCATCAAATTTTGGTATCAGAGCTAGCTTAACGCTCTGAAAGGATTGTTTTGGGAAAGTGAATTTTAAATTTAGCAGATGTATAATTTCCAGGAAATGTGTTTGATGAAGATAAGGATCAGAATGGAGAAGCAGAGAATGCCCGGGAAGGTCTGGTAAGAATGTTTAAGTTGATTACATGACTGATTTGGTTGAAGATTGTTTAAATATTGTTGAAGGCAATGATATTGATGATCGAAATCGCAGAGATTGGGTAGGCAAAACAACATTTTCTTACAAACAGGTTATCAGCAGGAATTGATAATATTTGAAAGATACTTTGATGTGAAAAGATTGTGCAGGTCAGTGGAAAGCAGTGGATTTGCTGAAAGGTGGAATGAGTTGTACCAGCATCATAGCATATAAGCTATGTAAAGAAGATAGAGCAAGAAGAAATCCCAGATGTGTAAACGTGACAATACCCAGCAATAAACAAATTTACTGAATGAAGAAGATAGTGAGCAATTGAAGATGCGGAGCCTACAACAAAAAGTATTCAAGAGGAGATGAGAACAACTTCCAATTGAGGTTGGGTAGAAGTTGATGAGGCAGCTCCACAATTGTGATTGTGGATAGGAGATAACAATTCCAGCAAGAAGAGTGCTGGTAGAATTGTTAGTCAGTGAAAGGTTCGAGGAAAGAACCAATAGGTGCCAAAAGACTAAACTCAGGGAAGTTTGGTGAGGCATGAAGTAGACTTGTTACAGGCGAAATGGAAAAAGTTAGTTGCAGCTCACTAGTGAACAAGGAAAGTTTACTAGAGGAAGGAAAGGAGTTGACTATTGATGGTCATGACAGGGGTACAAAGGAAAGTCACAGACATAGGGAAAAGAGTGTTGAAGCAGTTGGAATCAAAGGAATGAGTAAAGAAGAAAGGGACATAGAGTTGGTTGAGATGAAGGCAGAACTCAGTCATTTGGAGAAGCTGGTATTGAAAGGAATTAGAGAAAAATGGAAACAAGGATTTTATGTGGGAAGAAGAGTTAAATGGCCTGTCAGAGAATTGTTTGCTAAGAAATTATTACTTCGAAGAACTGAGAATGAAGAAATAGAATACATCTGTGAACCAGAGAAAGGACCTCTCCTTGGGGATGAAGACAGTGATGACAGTAGAGAAGAACTGATATATGCAGATCAGAATGAGAGGAATGTGTTGACATCATCCACACAGACAAGAGGATCTCATATTTTTGGGATTAATTATTTCTGTGAATGTAAAATTGCAGGTATGCAGCCTAAAGAATTTGAACCTGTGTATGAAAAAGTGAAAGGAGAAAAGGCAAGACAAGCAAGAAAGGAGATGCATAAGGACTTTCAAGACTTCAATTGGTGGAGGAAATTAAAAGGTATGGCTAAATGGTTATGTCTTCTTTTAGTGGAAACTTATTTGATCATATTTGAAGGAATTTTAGCATGGAAAGAAGACCAATGGGAAATCGAAATAGGAAAAGAAACAAATGCATTGCATATTTATGAAGTGAAGAGAAGGAAAGCTGACACCGAGAACTTAGCTGAAGAAGGTAAGCCAAGGAAATCTTTGAAAGATCAAAGTCTTCTCAGAGAAGAGGAAGAGGCATTATTGTCTTATTTGGACAAACTGAGTATTGGAAGAAGTTGTGTAGAACATGAAGGTATTCTACAAAATTATGATGAAGTTGCCAAGTATAGTCAAGAAATTGCAGTTCCAGAAGTTTTCTTTGATGAGGAAGAAATCAGAGATGTTGAGGAAGAATTTCTCAATAATTTAGTAAACTATCAGAATAGTTCAGAGGAGCATGAGGAGCTGATCATTGAGGCTTCGAATGAAGAGCCTTGCATTTTTGAAACTGACATGTTGTGTATGTTTTCAGGTTTGACAGGTGAGGAACAACAATTGGACAATGTGCTTATGCATGTTGATGAAGAACTGAGATTACTGGAAGAAATGACTGAAATAGAAAGATATTTTGAACATGTATTTAATGATTTTGAGAATGATGGTATTGATAGGGAAATTTTCATGATTAAAGGAGCTGAAGATAAAGAAATGAAAAAGGAAAGTATGGAAAAGGAGAATGTACAACAGACAAATGTCAGTGGAATTCAGTTAAAGACAAATGGTAAGAAGGAAATTGAGAAATTGTGGAAGATGAAATTATATGAGAACATGGATAGCAAGAAGGAGAAATTGACCACAGGAATTTGTATCAGCAAGAACAAAGAACAACAACAAATTAAGATTTGGGAATTTGGAAGAACAGAAGTGATAGTGGCAGAAGAATTGAATCAGCAACATAATGAAAGTGATGACTAGTTACAAAGTAAAGTTTGGGATACTGGATGGACAACAGAAGAAACACATGACCAGGAGGTCATGGAAACATTCAACTTTGAGAGTCTGATGCAGGAGAATTCAGGCTAGTCAGCAATGTGATAGTATGGTCACATGTTGTGACTAGCAAGGGGTTGAAAGAAAATAATTAAATTAAATTATTTGTTTAAATATGTGAGAATGTTTATTTATTGAGGAAAGGGTATAGGTGGCTGAGTGATCCTCCTTGTATGGAGATCAGGCCAAATAGTTGGATTTATTTGGCTAGAATAGAATATGAGAGATTTTAAAAACTTTATTTAGTGTTAAAAAAGAGTGGGATTGAAGAGATTTTTTAGGAGAGGTTGAGAGATTTCTGGTTCAGAATCAGAATTGATTCATGAAACCATGTATTTGTATCAATTGTGTTTTCATTATATAATTGGAGAGAGTGAGGATATAATAGAGAGGAGAAAGAAAAGCTTGGACAACCAAAGCTTAGAAGGCTCTGGCAATTGTAAGGCCATTATTGTTGCATATCCGGCAAAGGCAAAATCTGTAAGTGTTTTCATTGTTAATGTAAAAAGTGGTTTCAGAATTGTGTAGTTTGATTTCTGGAGTGGAATATATCTTCTGCAATTGACTTGAAATGAAGAATGCCCGTTTTATATAATTTGGTTGTGAAATCGTTGTTTATGAGTCCATTGCAAAACTATTGAAGACAGAAGACATTGAATCGAGCATTAAATTCTGTGTGAATGGTCAATTTTCAATGTATTGGGTTGTGATTTTGGTGTTGAATCCAATGAATGCGGCATTGTCCTTTGGGTTTGATTTGGTATAAATTGAAATAGTGTCAAAATCCTGTAGAATCGATACTGAATCGATTGCAGAAATTGTTATTAGATTAATGTGGTAAATCCATAAGATATAAACCTGCGTATAACTAAATTGAGCATAGAAATTGGTCTAATTAACAATGTTAATTCTTTGCAACTATATTAATTTATCACTGCGGAAATAGAGAGTTCCGATTCTGTTTGAAGATGGAGGAAGAGCGCTTCTGAAATCTATTTGTGTACATGAGAATCGATAACTTTTCAGTCGTTTCAATAAACAAAATGGAAAACAATCTCAATGTGATTTCTTAACATACTCAATGTGTGAAATCGATATCTGGAAAGACTGTTTGCAGGAGCGGCATGGGGAATTAAGAGACAGTGTTTGCAGGAAACGATTCAATGTGAAAACAACAGAAGTTTTGAACTGAATTCCATAAAATTGACTTGTTAATTAAGTCGAGTCATGGGTTTTTTAATCCAGTCGAATGTTTGATTGCCAGATACAGCATAAATAAGATGTAATCAGTATAATTGGGACACACAATGAATACAAGTATAGTGCAAATGAAGATGGGTTCTAACATTGGCATCGATTTGCAGAACGTTGTTTGCTGAGATCGCTTCACCTATTAAGTTTGTGCTATGAATTCAAATCGATGGAGATCGATTCCAATCTTAATTATAGCAAATGAATCGAGTTAAACCGCATAGAGTGTTATGGTAAAATTGTGAGTTGATTTCCGTTTTATAATGCAAGTGCAGAACGATTTGATTTTTATAAGCGCTGGAGAAATTGTGTTTCGTGAAAACAATTACAGAGGTGCAGGCACTGAGAATCATGTGATCGAGAAGTACAATTGCAGAAGTAAAGCTGCGCTGAGATGTGGAACATCATTTGAAAAGTCGATGACTGCAAGTAAGTGAAGGCATCTTATGGGTTGCGTTCATGGGAGGTAAGAAATTATGGGCAGATTTCAATTATGTCAGACTTTCATTTTTAAACAAGGTGAAATATGGTTGTGAACGCCGGCCTTTTTTTTGAAAGCACATATCATCTCATTGATATTGAATCAATTTAGCTTGGTATATATTTGAATTGGAACAGTGTGGTACTTGATTGTATGATGTTAATGTTGGTTTGGTGCTATATTAAGTGCGAGTTTGCCAGTGCGCACATTTTTTTATCACAATTGGGATTTTAAAATTCCAGAAATAAAAGTCCTATGTAATGGAAATAAGTAATGATGTTTATTGGATGAAGTTTGTGGGATGATGTGTATAACCATTGTTGTTTTGTAACAAAGAAGTTTTCAAAAGGATTCGAATTTTCAAGCAGAAAGGGGATTTTCTCAACAAGAAACAAGAAATGCATTTTTGATCTGCAATAGAGTATGATTCTGGGAATTTGCAAGGTAACCTGCATCATAAAGAGATGACATCAATGTACTCTTCTTGGAATTGCTTGTTCAACTTGTTTAATTCACACATTATATCTACAAGCATATGTAAACAAAATTGTACTGAAAAGATTCTTGCCTTATCATACCGTGAGTCTTTTCTTTCATTTTTCCACAATGTTAATATGGGAGGCATAAGTACAAGAAGTCTTTCAATGACTTGTCTCCTTGAAAGCCGTCTAACTCCATGGATTTGAAGAGCTTGAAGAGTTTCAAGTTGCATAAGTTCCTATAGAGCAATAAGTTGACTATTTCTTTTCATAGAATTTTGCACCCAAGAATATACCTTATTTGCTAATTTCTCAACAAATAATAATTCATGTATTTTTTTTGAAGCATCTGATGCGGCTAAGGCTTCACGATGAGCAATGCAATGAACACCTACAAGATTAGGTACATCTTTCTTCAAGAAAGTGATAAACCATTTTCATTACCAACCGTTGAAGAAGTGCCATCTATGGAAACTCCTATCAATCTTTCTTTTGAAAGGCCCCTTGATTCCATTATATGTTTGATTGCAACATAAGTTGTTTTCCCTCTTCCATCGCAAACATTTATGAGCTTTAAAAACTGTGAAATTGGAGGACCCAATCCTTTTGTGTTTAAAAACGTGGCATAAACAACAAGATGTTTTTCTAAACTATGGTCTGTGCTTTCATCTAACATCAATGAAAAAAAGGGGCTATCTGGTATTTTGAAATTTGTAGCTCTTCAAGATACTGAGATATTTGGTGTGTGTAAAGACATTGTAAACAAACAAAGAGATTCATATTTTGAGAGTGGTAGATCCTCTTGCACCATCCAATATACTAATTTCATAGTAGTGATGACTCTTTCTTTGTTCATATCATCAATGTATGCAATGTGTTCCGTAATAGACTTCGCCTTCTTCTCATTTCCACATATCCATTTTGCATGTGAGAGTTTATGAATGCTTGAACTAGCATGAACAACTATAGAATCATGCTGCAATGTAGAGCAACCATTCGCAATCCCCCATGGCCCCATTGCTTTATGCATTTCACAATATATGCATTTCATAATTGTTTTTCCTTCATGCTTTTCCTCTCTCAACCACTTATACTTAGTTTTCCATTGATCACGAAACTCTCCTTTTACTTTCATTTTTCTTTTCTTTTGGGTGCTAGGTTCTCCGTGATGAAATTCTTCATCACTTTCTTCATTATGCTCCAAGATATCAAATGTTTCATTATGCCCCAAGACATCTAAATCTTCGTTTAGATCAAAATCATGATCTTCTTTATCGGGCAATGAAGCTTGAGATGTAGTAGACCATCCAAAGAATTTTTTGATAGAAAGTTGATTCCCATTTTTAAAGACATTTTTAATATATAATACCTATATAATAAAAATAAATTATTTAGTATATATGAATTTCATTTCATCAACTAAAACCATATTAAAAAAATAATCTTGTAGTGATTCAAGAAATGATATTAACCAGGGAATATACCTATTTATTCTTTAGAATATTTAATAATATACCTGTTAATTCTTTACAATATTCAATAATTTCTCAAGTCTAGGTAAACGTTTTTTCAATATTTACAATAAGTTGTCTATTTTGCTATCTATTTCAGTCATTTGTAAAGGCAAAAATGTTGAATGTTTTAGCATAAATACATTACAACTTCTATTTGCATTTAATAATGGTGATTTCAACAACACTATTTCTTGGAGTTCAAAGTGGACATATTTAGATTTTTATTTGAGTTATTATTTCTCTATTCACTTTTTGAAAAAAAAACACTAATTTTTTATTTGGTTTAAATTGTATTAAATCCATATATAAATACAATTTTTTCTCACATCAAAATAAATAAATTTGTATATAAATTGACTTATTAAACACTTGTTGAAATTTACCCACAAAGTAGGTTTCTCTCGCTGCTTGGACTAAAAAATTTGCATAATTGTGGTCGTTGTCCTATTGTGGCCAAAATCAAAACAACAAATTTAAGTATTTTTGAAATGCCAACAAAAAGTATGAGGACAACCTGTAAATCTCCATTGTAAATTTTTACTAAATATTGAAGATATATAAACGTGGAACATTTCTTTTAAGATAATCAATTTATATCTTCAAAAATAAAAGTTTTTAAAATAATTAATTTATATATTAAAGGATACACTTTAAAATAATGAAATTTTTATTTCTATTTAAAAAATATAACAAAAAAAATAGTAAAACTAACATGTAAATAAACAAATTCAAATAAATAAGGAGCATCATACTATATAAACATAAAACTATAAAATAAATTCAAATAACTAAGGAGCAACATACTATATAAACATAAAACAATAAAAATTATGAACATAAATTACTAGAACTTTGAATTACCCAAAGGTAGCAAAATATTCTGGGCTAAAAATATAGCTGAGCATGTAAGACAAATTGATTCACAAATTCAAATAACTAAGGAGCAGCATACTATATAAACATAAAACAGTAAAAATTATAAACATAAATTATTGGAACTTTGAATTACCCAAAGGTGGAAAAATATTTTGGGCTAAAAATATAGCTGAGCATGTAAGACAAATTGATACGAAGAATACTAATAATAATTACTATTCCTTCTAACGTAATCTAAGATATTCGTTAATGAATTATTGATTTCATCTTTAAAAAAAAAAATTAATACACTTATTTTATTTTGACCTAATTTGATTAAAAAAAAATGGGTGTGTTTGTTCTTACTTGGTGTGGAAGACAGTCTAGGTTAAAAAGTTTAATGAAAAAGGTAAATCCTCAAACTAATATTGGGTTGCAGGACTGGTGTTTTCTAAATGTCTCACGGACTTGACAAAGACTTGTCACTTGAAAATTCAACATGGACATTTCCAAAAAAGTGCCTCCCCTTCTTGATTACTGTACATCAAAATTTAAAATGAATAAAATATAATTTGAAAATCAGAAAATTATATCACAGAGTGGTAACAGAGTGTTACTAGGCTCCACCTATTTCCGTTTAAAATAATTGCACAAGACAATTCTTCGAAATACCATTACTCTATCTAATTTTTCTATCGACTCCAATAAGGTATTGTGGCTATTGAGGAGGAATTATGCTCCTCACTCGTTGCAGGTAAAGGTACTCTTCTTATTGGTTTTCTTTTATCCTAACTGCAAAATTTTGGAGTGTGGTTTTTTTTCCCGAAGCTGTAGAAATCCTTAGAATTTATGTTTTCTTTCTTTGGTTTTGTACAAGTTCACTAGATGCCAAGTCTGTTGTCAGTTTAATGCTCCTTCTCCAAATTACAGTCAACATACAATTCTTCCTTCTTCACCTCAAATTTTAGGTTTCCTTAACATTGCTCAGGTTTTATTTGCAAAATTGAAATAGGATTTCTTTTCATTTCCTTTAGAGAGGATTTCAAAATTATGAGTGTTTGATGACTATAGCATATAGGTCAGAAATGAGAACTATAGTTATAATAATTTGTAAATATCCCTTGGATTTCCTTCTAAAGTGTAGCACACATTCCACTACAAGTTTTATATATATATAATATATATATATATATATATATATATATATTTAATAAGTATTTATTTATATAATTATGTTTATTTGGTTTACTTCTAGTTATGTATTCTATTATGAACAAATATATCCAAATACCAAAAAATCTATAAAAATAGAAAAAACAATTTCTTCTTCTAATTATATTTATTTTTATTTAATTCCTTTTCCTGTAACATATTATGAACCATATACCCAACCTATTAAAAATATTTGAAATTTGAAAAGATACCAAAAAGATTTAGAAAAATTCTCTGACATACTCATATTTAACTTCAAGTTATGTTTTCTGTTATGAACAATATATACCAAAATGCTCCAATGGTTGGCTAAAAAGATTTTGAAAAGTGAGCAGAGAGGCGTTGTGAATATATCCAATCCCTACAAAAAAGTATTGGAGTACTGAAAAGAAGTAAAACAGGGGCTTTGAAAAGTGATAGACAATATTTGGCGATGATTGATGGAACAATCAAATATGTGAGAAATCAATCATGCTCCAACTAAATCGCAAAGTTGTTTAGAAATTAGGGGATCCCAAATCAGAGCGAACATCATCGCATGGCGTACAATGACATTGTTTGGAAACAAAGATTCTTTCCAAATACGCCAGTGAGGGAAATTGGAATAAGTCCTGGCTAGGTCATGGCAACAAATCACAGTGAATTGATGGCGAAGGCAAACAAAAACATAGTAATGATGTGTCCAAATATTATTTTACTCATTACTTGCTATAATTTTCAGTCATTCGATGCCTGTAGCTCAAGATGGTGTGACCAGGGAGAGGTGTAACCAGAGTCCCTCTCCCATTGGATAGACCACCTACCATTGTATGTGATCATTTCCCAAGTTCATAGTGAATGCATTGTGAATATATTCAATCCCTGCAAAAAAGCATGGGAGGACTGAAAAGAAGTAAAACAGGGGCTTCGAAAAGTGACCTAAGATGCATTATGAATGTATTAAATCTCTGAAGAAAGCAAGGGAAGACAGAAAACAACTACATAAGCAAGGGAAGACTAAAAACAACTACAACCTATGATTGCGTGACCATGGCATGAAAATTGAATGAACCCCATCCTTAATTGACCATCGATCTTGATAAGGATTCCATAGTAACCTTACTTCCTCGTCTGTTTCAATCAAGGCCCATATATATCTGATTTCATCAATCTGAGCTGGAAGTCCTTAAAGCTAGGCGTGAGGGTAAAGATGATAGGAAGAAATTATTATCCAAGCATTCATATATTTTTTAGATGGCCAGGCTCTAGGGTTTATTTCTCTATCAATGTTGCGATCAATATAACCCAAAAACCACAAACAAAATACACAAAGCCAAGTAAAGATAGAGAAAAATTCAATTTATTAAAAATTAAAAAACTAAAACACTACTTCCTCAGAGAGATATCCATCAAGCACGCATAGAAAAATGAATACAGATATCCAACAAGCATGCATAGAAAAATGAATAGAGCAAAGCATATCTCAAATATAAGTAGTGTGAAACACTATCTATGGCTATTACTTACTGGGTACTTGGTCGGCTGAGTTCTGGTTCTGTAGCATTCAGAGTTCCAGACTTTGCAGAGTTTTTCTTATGCCCTGCTCCTCACCACATTCAACAATGAATAACTTACAGATTGCAGTTGATTGAAATTTGACACGAATTGGAAGTTGCAACTCGCAAATGAATCACCATAAATTAGTAAAATAACTCGACAGTGGGTAGCTGGGAATTAATTACTATACCATTTACCTGTTGAAAACTAGAAGTTGATATTTATGACTTAGTCCGGAATCCGGATAGTTGTCACTTGCGAAATTGTGATACGGGTGGATTATTAAATAAGATATTAATAATGTTAATGAATCACTATTCACAATGATTCACTCTCCGTTCAGCTCAAGGTTAAATATATATATATATATATATATATATATATATATAATTTTTTTTTTTTTTAACTTTCATTTTTAATATGCATGTCATATTGACATTTTTAAAAATTATTGGCAAGTTATAAATGACGTGGAGATTTGGAACTAGAAAGTATTTTATGTGTAAAAAGGCCAAATACGAGTATACGGGCGTCAAATTTAACCCCTGAATGGTGGGTTGCAAATTATTATCATAGTTAACAAATTTAAATTTGAATTTGATATGATAAAAATTTGAATGAAAAAAAAATTAATTCTTAAAAAAATAGATAATAGAAATCATAAAAACTTGTGCTTTTTTTGTGAGTGTCTTTCCAGGATTGAAAAATATTATTTTTTTAATATCACTTTTACTTTCTATTTTGTTTTGCTTTTTCAACATTTCATTTTGCTTCTTTATATGTTACATCCAACCTCTATCTATTTCTATTCATAACATCTTATAACAACAAATAAATAAGCCAATTTCACACATTTTCTTTCTTGTACTCTTTTCTATGTTTCTCGGATTGAAAAACATATTTTTTCTAATTTCACTTATACATTCAATTCTTTTCCCTTCCCTGCTCGTCATTTTATTTATTTCTTTATATATTCCATCCCGCTTCTATTTATTTTTGTTCAAAGCATAGAAAATGAATAATCCTTTTGATTAACCCCATAAACGTTTTGAAGTCATCTCACACCAGATAATTAACCAACTACATTAACCCCGCGATTAACCCGTAATGCTACGAACCAAATTGAATTTTGGCAAATTGTTCAATAGGCGAACCGAATGGGCGAATTTTCGTACAGTTTGCCCCAATTTGGGCGAACTTGGTAACTATGGTGTTTTTCTTAGCATGAAAAAAGTTGTATATTAGATAATAAAAACTGATGGATCATATACATCAAGTATCCTCTAGACTAACCACAACATCATTCTAGATTAACAGATTTCCAAAAACAGTCAATCCCATCAAACTACTGCATAACCTTCTCCTCTACCCTCCAAGCCTCCTATTTCTATGCATAGTTTTTCATGGGTCCTCCAGCTGCAACCTGTGTTATTCTCACCTCACAAACAACACTAACCTCTAAAATAACTGCAAAAACCTAAAGGAGATAAATACTCATGATGGATGAGCTTCTTTTATAGGAAAAATATTCATCCAACTGAGAGTACACTATCCCTTCTCTAATCTCAGCTGGGTCTCTGACAGAATTGACATGCATCAGTTATCCATGAGTGAATACATAGTTATCTGAAAATAACAATTGTCACATGCATGCAAGCATCAACAAACTGTATCTCATTAATTTAACCACTTGTTAAATTAATCTAACTGAACTTGACTAAGTTAAGCTAAGTCAACTGATCCTCTCAATATAGAACTCATCCTTAATTCCTCAATCAGTGGAGCAAATCAAGGATACATTCCCCAATTAGTGGAGAAATAATTGCATGTTCTCACAAAGACCTCAAGTTTGCTTTTCCTTAACTAATTAACTTACGCAGAATTAATTAATTCATATTCCAAACTGTTGGTAAGACCAAATTTGAATTTACTTCCTATAGATAGACCAGGGACTGCTATAAATAGGAATCCACACTTCACTGCTAAAAATACAGCGTCTATTTTTAGCACTTCCATTTTTCATTCCCTGTTGCCCAATCCAGCACTGATGCCCAAACTACTATTTTTAGCAGTGTTATTGTTAGCACTTCTATTTTTAGCAATTTCTTGTTGCCAATTTTCAACACTATCTGTGTCCAGAGGCAATCAATTCTCATTAACCACCCCAAAAGGGAGGGCTGATTAATATTGGCATTTCCCTTAACATGATCCACAATAATCTTGGAGTCGCCATATATATGGACCTCTGGGATGTTTAAAAAACTTATAAGCCAAATAATACCCCATATTGCCATTGCCTCAACCTTGTTGTTGGTGCCTAAACCTGTGTTCCAGTATGCCCTGTACTACAAATCAAGTGACATAACCAACCATATGCCACAAACCCAAATTTGGTTTTGTGATGCCCCATCAAAAAATGTGATTGGATATACAATAGGAGGGGCAACACTCTTTTTCAGCTTCATATGTTTTTGGAGAGTATCCTTCATTGGATAAAGTGTCATTAATAAGATGATCTTATCATATATAACTCCAAAATCTTCAAAAAAGTCCTCAAAGATACATTTGTTCCTCCACTTCCATATAAACTAGAATACAAAGAGAGGAATGATCCTCCAAGCGAATTTTTGCTTGAGCCAGCATCTCAAAGAATCTGCAACATTTTGAAATTGAAAGTGAGGAAAGTCAAAATAAGGAGCAAGTTTAAACCATACTTTAGAAACATAATGACATGTCAGAAAAAGATGAGCGTTGTTTTCCTGCTTCTGCTTGTAAATAACACATATGATGGGACCATGCCATTGACGTTTTTTCATATTCTTCCATGTTAGGTTCTTGTTATGGAAAACAAGTCATGTAAAGAAAATGATTTTACATGGGATATGACATTTCCATAAATCAAATAAAATCGGATCTGCCACATATCCACCTTCTACCTCGCACAGTTTATCATATATGTTTGCTACCACAACGTTAGCAAATTGCATTTTCCCAGATCATATAAGCCTATCATATTGAACCTCCCTACAAATCCCAAGTGCCTTTTAACCAACAATAATGAACAACCATTCACCCGCCATTTGGCTACTCAGCCCCAACTGTAATGGATAATTCCATATAGGAAAGCGATCACGCCATGTTTGAATCAATTGATTCTAGAACAAAATACCCTTTCGAAAAAATACCAGACGCAATGAATCAGAGATGTGACATCCCCCACTCGCTCCATAAATCTAACTAAGGCCAATAATCATCGAATGTCCAGATCCCATGTTCCACCTAAGTTGATTTAGGAAGAAATTTCAAACTTTTTGAAAGCTCCTCCATATTGCTGAGCCTCCTCAAGCGTCGATGGTATTTTTATGATACTAGAAAGTGAAACTTCTATTCTTCATATACTTTTGCCGGATCACCCTACTCCATACTCAAGATCCAAAGACAACTTGCCAAATAGATTTCACTAATAATGCCTTGCCAAATAATTTAAGGTTCATGATACCCCACCCCCTCGCATCTTAGGGCAAGCAATGTGACTAAATTTAGTAAGATGAAATTTGTGCTTTCAATTGCTACCAGCCCAAATGAAATTTTCCATAGTTCTGTTTATATTTTTTATAGTAGCCATAAGGATGTGATATAAGTGAGCCCATTAAATTCCCAATTGAGTAAGCACAACCTTAGTGAGTGTAGCACGGCCACCCATGGATAAACAACGAAATTCCCACTTAGAAATTTGCTTGTAGAACTTATCAACCATCCACTGCCAATCACTACTTCTATAACAATTTTGTTTTATATGGTAACCAAGATACTGAATTCCATTCATCATTTGAGTCACCTCAACCCCAAACAGATCCTTTATATAGGTGATATCTTCCATATCTCCCATGTCAAAATATAACATTGATTTATGTACATTCATGATTAAGCCAAAAGCATTTTCAAATCTTTTGAAAATATAAAAAAGATGCATCCATGATAAATGATGAAGCATACCCATGACTAGCACATCGTCAACAAAAAATCCATGTGATATTTTAATATTGGGTCCATTATCCAGTGCCAGAAATAATCCATCCTCAGTCGCGCACATAATCTGCAGACTCAATACATCCATAGCTAGAATAAACGGTAACGGCGAAAGAGAGCAACCTTGCCTCAGTCCACGCCTAGCTCGAAAAAAATGAGTGGGATACCTATTTATGATTACAGCATAATTCATATTTTGTACACATGCCATGATCTATTTTACGCACCTAGGATGTAGCCCAATCTTTAGAAGGATTAAGCAAAGATACCCCCAATCAACTTAATCATAAGCCTTCATCAGATCCACCTTCATAATAGCGACATTTTGATGCGAAGTATGAATGGAATGCATACATTCTTGTGCAATATCAACAACATCATGAATTTGTCGATTCGGTAAGAAACCACATTTCTTAGGAGAAATAAACTTTGACAGAATATTGCGCATCCACCCCGCAATAGTTTTTGAAATGATCTTATATATAAGGTTACATAATGAAATTGGGCGATAGTCACTGAAAGTCCGTGCATGCCTTCTTTTGGGTATAAGGGAAATATATTTGGAATTAATAGGAGGATGAATATGTCGAGTACTCTCAACTCCTCCACCATATTTAAGAGATCAGACTTAAAAATCTCAAAGAAATGTGTGAATATCTCAACTGACCAGACCCGAACTCTTGTCTTTCTTAAAAGCTTTAAGAACTTCCAATATTTCATCTATTCTAACCTCCTTAAAGAAACAATCATTTTCCTCCTCATCAAACATTTCCAGATACATATCAATATCCCATAACATATCATTCACATCAACCTCATCCTTTTGTTTATATGATCTTTGAAAATGTGATACATCTGCTTCACTTATGCCCCCCTGAGACAGAATCGGGCACCATCCTCATTTTGAATTTCCCAGATAGAATTTATGTTATGGCTATGATTTGCGTAATGGTGAAAAAACTTTGTGTTACGATCCCCTTCATTTATCTAGCTTGCCCTACTCTTTAGTCTCCAGGTTGCTTCCTGCGCCACCAATATCCCTCTTTTCTTTTGCTCAAGAGCATTGATACTGGCACGAATTTCATCAAGGAGTGATTAAGATAACATTCATGGCGCCAGTACATCCAAATCCAGTTGAATATCTTCCAGTTCCTTCATCTAATCCTTTCTTTTCTTTTTCTGCCATATTTTCACATTCGCTCTAAGGATGCCCAATTTCTCCAGAATATTTTCCATAGGGGAGAAGCTCAAAACTTGGGCATATGTCCAACAAGAAAGCACGAGATCATTAAAGGCGGGATCCTCAAGCCATGTGCGATTAAATTTAAAGGGCATCCCATATCACAGACCACCCGTCTGCCATTGAAGAGTTATCGGCCTATGATCCGATAAGAAACTATTTATAACATTTGACTGAATGTTCCCTAGTCGCTCCATCAAGCTCTTATGTATGATAAACCTATATACTCTTTTTGCGATGTATGTATCCCCTTTCTGGCCATTGTCCCAGGTAGGAACTAGCATCCGTGGACAAACATCAATGTAATTATGCTCAAGGAAAGCCTCTCGTATAAAACCCACCATAGCGTCCAATTTCCTTGTCTTCCCCCAAACTTCATCAAGACCCACAATACAATTAAGATCCCCAACAATAATAAGTGAGGCAAGTTCCATAATGCCATAAGCAAACAGTGCTTCCCAGAATGCAGTCCTATTTCTATATGGCCCATAAACATTTAGAATCTGCAAACGATCTCGGACACCACGCAAATGAACATCAATAAGAATATCAGCCGAGCAAGAGAACGCTTTTGCCCGTTGCCACAACGGATCCATAAAACCACCGAACACCCTGATAGACTAGTAGCATCCGTGGCTGCAAAATACCAATCAGGTAGCATCTTGCAGAAGTTAGAAATAATGAAGAAATGGTTATGTGGTTGTAACGTTACCTTCTTACTTTAGGAGTTGTTCCTAGAATTTAGGAGGATGGTTTCAACTACCTACTTTTCAGTCATGTATTTAATATGTAATATCATTCATGTAATGTATTGAGTGAACGAGAGAGAGAGAGTCTCCTCCTTGTATGAGTGCAGTCTCCAGGTGATGTACACACCTGTGAGCTGCAACTCCTTCTGATTAATTCAAGTTTCATTATTTTTATCTTGGTATCAGAGCTTAGGGTAGAGGTAGCCTTAATTTTTTTTTTTGGGATGTATCATTAGTTGCACATCTGTACATGTAGAGATAGCTGTGTGATCAGGTGGACCTGCAGTAACACCTGAAGCGAAAGAGGCGTCAGATGACTGATCATCTCTGAGCCGTAGGAAGGGTGGAGCGAAAATTCGGAGCGGATTTTTTTTTTTACAGAAGTTGCAGTGATTGGCGCAGTTTTCTCTGGAACAGTTGCGCCATTGGCGCGGATTCGGCGTCGATTGGAGCGCCATCCCTTTCTCTCTGAAAATCTGCAATTTTTTTTTTGCAGATCAGCAGAGGCCTGGTGGTGGCGAAGTGAGATCCTTGATCAGCTCGGTGGTAGCAGATTGGATCTGCCCGGTGGTGGCGAAGTGAGATCCTTGATCGCTTGGTGGTAGCAGATCGGATCTGTCCGGTGGTGGTGCAGTGAGATCCTTGATCGCTCGGTGGTAGCAGATCGGATCTGCCCGGTGGTGGCACAGTGAAGTCCTTGATCTGTTCGGTGGCAGCAGATCGGACTTGCCCGTTGGCGGCGCAGTGAAGTTCTTGATCTGTTCGGTGGCAGCAGATCGAACTTGCCCGGTGGTGGCAGTTTTAAGTATTCAGTTGGGTGAAAATGAACAACAGTTTGGAATCATACCTCCACGAGTCTGGCAAGCTCGATGGAACAAATTTCTCCAACTGGAAGTTCAAAATGCAAACCTTGCTGGAGAGTGCGAACGCATGGTCGATCGTCTTGGGAAATGAACAGAGAGCCGGAAATGCAACCCAAGAACAGGACTGGGATAAGAGAGAAACAAAGGCAAAAGTAATACTGAAGATGTCTGTCAAAGACAATATTATCCCTCATATTCGAGACTGTAAGTCGGCCGCGGACATCTGGGATACGATCAAGGGTCTGTACGAGACACAGAACTCAAATCGTGTTCTAGCACTCAAAGGGAAATTGTTTGCGTTAAAGATGGGCGAGAATGAATCAGTTGGTGGATTCATGGGCAGAGTTAAGGATCTGAAAGACCAATTGGGAGCCATTGGAGAGAAGGTATCAGATTCAAATCTGGTTACTCTTACACTGAATAGAATGACAGATGAATATCAGACATTCATCTCAGCGTTGTCAGCAAGGGAGAAAGCCCCCTTGTTTGATGAACTGATAGCGATTCTGCTCCAGGAGGAGGAGCGACGACAGAATCTAAAGACTCAGGGCAATGATCTTGCTTTGATGGCGAAGAGAAGACAGCACAGAGGAAGGCAGCGCCAGCACCAACAACAGCATCAGCAACCGCAGCAGCAGCATAAAGGGGCCAACTCCTTTCAAGGGAAATCATCCAGAGGTATGACTGATAGTTATGTTAAGAGATGTTTTTATTGTGGAAAGCCTGGTCACCAGATCAGTGAGTGTTACAAGAAGCAAGCCGATGAAAAGAGAAGCAAACAGAAGAGACATCAAGGTTGTTTTGCTGAAGAAGATGAAGATCACAGCTATGATCTTAGGCTATTTACAGTCGACTGTGCACTATCTGCAGCAAGAGGAGATGATGACAATACATGGTATGTCGATTCAGGCGCATCCTCGCACATGACTGGTAAGAAAGAATATTTTGAGTTTCTTGAAGAATCTGCATGTGATCCAAAATTTATTTGGGTGATGACAG
>APFE031285380.1:19578-30316 GCA_000404065.3 Pinus taeda | reverse complement strand
AGGTTCCTGCCTCTTGTTTTCTTCTTGGAGGGCTTTAACCAAATTCTCCTATTATATTTGCTTCAGTTGGTTTAATGTATGACACTGTCACTTTATTTTTATTCTCTGCAAGAAGATATGGGATTTGACCTGCGTTCTTGCATGGACTGTACTTTCTTGGTAATATTTCTTTGCAGTGATATCTTTCTTGTTGGGGTTTAGAATTTCTCGGTTCAGCTTTTCCTAAATTTTAGTTATAAATTTTTATTGCATATGTGACAGATTCGTTCTTAATGCATTCTTCGATTCCTTCCTATTTCAAATATTTTAAAGGACATGGTTGACCTCTAAATTCAGTGTATCATCCAATGCTTGGATTCCCCTAGCAACGAAGGGTCAAAGTTTAGAGTAACCTATTTTGTTCATTTTGTAATAGTTTTCTGTTAGTATTATTACACAATACTTTTCTAGAACTGTAATTCCTTAGGTTGAAATCCTAGATAGTTCCAGAATGATTCCTATTCTTTTTTTAATTTTCTTCTTTCTTAAGGGTTTTCGTGCTTTGTAACCCTAGAAGAAGAATTTCTCCTAAGAACTCTATTGTCCTAATTAATAGAGCATATAGAGTTGTTATTTATAACCTTCAAATTATGAATTTCCTCTAGTGAGAATTTGGCCTTTTCTAAAATGATTAAGTTAATGTTATTCAACAATATACATATTTCTGTTCCAACAATACAATTAATCAACAACATAAATATTAGATATCATTTTCGGGATTCAACTGCGATAAGTAAGTCATTCATTTATGACCATTTCCATGAGAGGTAGTCATAATTGACTAATTTCTCATGATTTTTGAATAGTCCACTTAGCACTCATTTCATCGGGTGATGCTCACAGGGGTGAAGAAGTGGGATTGAAACTAGTGAAATAAATCAAATAGTGTCAATCATCACCTCTAGAGCTTTCACTCGGCAACCAGGACTTCCCAGGAGGTCACCCATCCCAGATCGCCTCTGGCTCAAGCATGCTTAATTGTGGAGTTTTTCCCCACAATCAATCCCACCTAGCTTGCTACCCCATTTGCAAAACCTTAGCAAGTATTTTGCCTCATGAACCATTCAAGTAGAGTTCCCTTCACTCTTTTTGAATTAAGTATTGGGGGTTTCATAGTGCATTATATTAAATATCATTTTCAGGATTCAACTGTGTTAAGTAAGTCATTCATATATGACCATTTCCATGAGAGGTAGTCATAATTGACTAATTTCTCATGATTTTTGAATAGTCCACTTAACTCTCATTACACTAATTGTTCTATTTCAACAGAACAATTAACCTTTAGTAAGTTATAAATACTTATCTGACTTCGATAATTAATCATTGTCGATTAATTGAATCAAATCGACTATTGTTTCCGAATTTCCTCCCAACCTTGAGACTCGCTTCCAAGCCTGAGTTTCCCCCTGAGTTGTTGCTCACATGTAGTAAGGCTAATAGTCCTTTTATCATAGCTATCTAGTCTTAAATAGACTTAGCTTATAAACCTTGTCTGACATCTCAACACGGAAGCCTTTGTGTCATTCATTTCTTTTCTTTTGTCTTAGGTACACATACCCTCTTGATCTCTTCATTGAGAATAAATATTCAAGGAATTAATTAGGGATAGGTAACCTCCTACCCTGACTACCTGGCATGTGATAGTTACATGTTTGACATCAAAACATTTTCCTCATGCACAATTAATAAAAATAATAAATATATAAAATTAAATTGTAATATCCAGTTTGTTTAACTACAGTAACTAAATATTTACAATTATTAGGGACATCACATCTTCCCCCCTTAAGATGAAACATCGTCCCAATGTTTCTCTGCTGCAAATATACCTAGAAAAGTCTCCCTCATAACTTGTTCATCTTCCCAGGTGGCCTCCTATGGCCCAAAGTGTTGCTATTCCAATTTAACTTGGGTGATAACTCATCTCCACAACATTACTTCTCTCCAATCGAGTATAACCAGGGGTTCAACTGAGAACTTGCCTTCCGATTCGACCTACACAATATAAATAAATTTAGTCAGTTCTTTTCCTTGGTAATTTGCCTTGGCAATATTCATAATACACTATGTCCTTTATTTAAGATCTAATTACCTATATAACTTGCCATTTGATTATAGGTTTGGGATCGTATATATTATATATATATATATATATCTATCTTATATTATTTATATATTATATAATATATTAACACAGAAACATGGAAAACATTGTGCACACGTATGTGGCTAGGCAAAGCAAGTTGGTAGGCCACTATCCAATTCGAGCTAAGATTTGGAAGAGACTGCAAAATCGGGGTGCTAGTTTAGGACACCCACCCTAATGCAGAGTACTCTTATTTGCTCGTACACGAATGTAAACATGATCTCCGACTTGAAACTCCTAAAAACTTCTCTTTCGATCAACAAAATTTATTTGTCGATCCTGTGGAATCTTTAAATTGAAGCACACATTTTTAACCATGTCTTCCATCTCTTTTAACATGTCAGGGCCTAGAATTAGTTTATCCTCCGAACTACCCCAACTCGAGGGTGTCTTGCACCTATGCCCATATAGCACTTCAAAGGGAATCATTTTCAAGGAGGTATGTTAACTTTTGTTGTAGGAAAATTCCACCAAGTGTATATAATCCTCCCATTTAGAGGGCTACTGCATTAGGTAAGTCCACAACATATATTCCACTATTTGATTCACCCGCTCAATTTTCCGATCCATATGAGGATGATAAGCTGTACTAAAGTGTATTTGTGTGCCTAAACCTCCAAACACGGCTTTCCAAAAATAAAATATAAATTTTACATCATGGTCGGAAATTATAACCCTTGGTATTAAGTGTAGTCTAAAGATATTCTGCATAAATATATTAACAATTTGAATGGCCTTAAAAGTAGTCTGTATTGGTAAAAAGTGAGAATACTTACTAACATTGTCTATTACCACCGTTATTGAATCATTCTGCTATTTAGACTTCGGTAGCCCCGTAATAAAATCAATGGAAATAGTTTCCCATTTCCATTCCGGAATAGGCAATGGGTGGAGTAATCCTGCTGGGTGCTAGTGTTTTGCTTTCACTTGTTGACACTCTAAACAACGAGCAAGGTATTCAACGACTTATTTCTTCATACCAAACCATAAGTAATCCTTTCTGAGTGCGGTGATTAATTTATGATACCCGGGATGGCCTGCATAAGGGATTTTATGGTTTTCATCTAAAATTATTTGTTTAATATTTTCTACTTTGGCACATACATTCTCCCCCTATAAATCAACATCCATTCTTGATTTACTTCATATCCCAGCAGCGGTTTGTTGTTGTTTGGATTTTTAGCTTGCTGCCATAAAGTTTTACATTCAGGATCTTGCATTGTCACTTCTTTAATCTGCTCTTTAAAAGTGGTATGCACCTCACTAAACAAGACTTCATAAATGCAGTTCACTTTCAGACTTAAGGCATATACAACTCAATTTTCTTTTCCTTTTAAGTGTTTGATGTCAAATTCAAATTCACTCAGGAAATCGACCCAACGGGCTTGTCTAGCATTCATAGTGGGCTGTTTGAAATAGTTAGTTAAACTATGATGATCTGTCATTAGTAAAAACTTCTTACCGAATAAGTAATGTCGCCACATTTTTAGTGCATGGATTAATGCCGTCAACTCCAAGTCATGAACCGAATATTTTTGTTCATTCTCTTTAACTTTCCAAGACTCATAAGTGATAACTCTTCCCTCTTGCATTAACACACCTCCAACTCCTTCCTTGCTGGAATATGTACAAACAATGTATTCCTTCTTTGGGTCTACAATACTTAGAATAGGTGCAGTAGTAAGTAAGTGGTTTAGCTGGTCAATTTTTTTTTGAGATTCCATAGTCCAAATGAAAGTTTTTCCTATCTTTTGCAATGATGTAAGGGGGTATGCCACCCTCGAGAATCCTACAATGAATCTACTATAGTACCCATCGAGGCCCATGAACAATCGTATATCCACTACATTCTTTGGTACTGGCCATTCCATTATGGTTTTTATTTTCTTTGGGTCCAATGCAATCCCATCCTTGGTAATGATGTGTCCCAAATATTGAATTTGTTCCTTAGAGAAATCCCATTTGTTGTACTTGGCATACAACTGATGCTCCCTCAAGGTTTGTAGGACAATTCACAGGTGTTCCTTATGCTCTTCTATGTTCCGGGAATAGATCAATATATTATCCATAAAGATCATTTCAAGATTATCCAAATGTTGATGAAAAACATTGTTCATTTGGCACATAAAAGTCGCAAGAGCATTAGTTAGCCCGAATGGTAGCACAATGAACTCGTAATGCCCATAGCGAGTTCTAAAAGCTATTTTGGCTATATTTTCCTCCTTTATCCTAATTTGATGGTACCATGAGCAAAGATAAATCTTTGAAAATACAGTCGCTCCCTGTATCGAGTCAAACAATTCATCAATAAGAGGCAAAGGGTATCTATTATTAATTGTCAGCTTGTTTAGGTGTCGGTAATCCATACACATCCGTAAGGTTCTGTCTTTCTTTTTTACGAACAGTATAGGAGCTCCCCAAGGTGAGACACTAGGGTGTATATACTTTTTATCAAGAAGTTCTTGTAACTGCATTTTCAATTCAATTGGTTTAGGTACACTCATACTACAAGGGGCTCAGGATATCAGGGCTGCCCCAAGGATCAACTCAATAGTGAAGTTTATATTCCTCCTTGGAGGAAGTCCCAAAATATCCTCGGGAAACATGTCTAGAAATTCTTATACCATAGGTATATTTTCTAAAGTACCATATTTTTCTATTGAGTTAATATACCCCACCTGTATAGCATAAATCTAACATCCTCTCCGTATACATTTTGCTAACTAAGAGGTCGTTACAGGTCTTATTTTCAGTGGTCTTCGTATACCTTGTATTTCTTGTCTCACATACTCTTCAGCCATGTAATTAATAGTTTTGTCTTTACAATTAATGAGGGACCAAAGCTTCTCTAACCAGTCCATACCTATTAGAACATCATCTGATCCTAACGGTAAAAAATTCGTAGCTACCATAATAGGCCGACCTGCTAGCTTCAGAGGGAAATCACTGACTTTAGCCAGCACCCTGCTCTTTGATCCTTTGGAAAGTTGTACTAGCCAAGGGTTTTTAAATTTAACAGATTGTAAATGACATTGCTCAACAACTTTCGGGCTTACATAACTCAAAGTAGCTCCCAGATCAATCCAAATGAATATAGTTTGGTCGAAGGCCTCACCTTCAAATTCCACCATTATTGACGAGTACTCTACCTAATGATCTTCCAGAGTAGCATTGATTTTAGAAATACTCCTCGCTACTTCTCCCAAAGTTGACGCTTCTTGAATTTGTGCCACTTGATCTGTTCCCTTGTGGTATAGAAATTTTTTAACATAATGTGATCCTCCACATCCCCAACACTGTACTAGCGGTCTAGCTACTATTTCTACTTCTATTTTTCAAGGTTGTTCATTTTTTTTGGACTCACTTGGAAATTTGAATCTAGGTTGATTTCTGTTCATATTTCTGATGGGTTGACCTTTATGGGGTGCTTTGTTTATAGCAGTTTTATTTCCCTTGTTGCTAGAAGCAAACTTAATTCCTTTCTTATCAAACCACATTTTTCCTTCATCACCCTTTCGTTTATTTTGCTCATAGCATACACGATCCTTTCATATAACTTCATCCATTCTCTTTGGGTTGTTAAATTTGAGACGTTCTTTCATAAATAATGACAAACTGCTGATAAATCTCTGCACCTTTTCTTTCTCTTCTCGTATGTAGGGAATATATCGCAGCAAGGATGCGAATTTCATTATAAATTCATCTACAGAGAACTAACCCGATCGAAGGTCATGAAACTCTTTTGCCTTCTCATCAGAGAATCTTTCTGTTAAGTATTTTTCCTTAAAATACTTTTGAAACTTCTCCCAAGTTACATTATGCTCATTAACTCCACATACCATCTTCACCTCTTCCCACCAGAAGGTGGATTTTCCTTGCAATTGATAGATGGCTAAGCAAGATTTTAGATTGTGATAATATTCATACAACTAAAAATACTTATTCATGTTGATAAGCCAGGTTTCAACAGCTTCCTCCTGTTCACCATCAAATAGGGGAGGTTTGATTTTTAGAAACTCTCATTGCAATTCAATTTTCTGTCCTTTTTTCTTTTTTTGATCTTATACATTATCAGATTCTTCCTCTAGATTCTCTTCACCCCTTATGTTTCTAAATTTTCATTTCTAAATTCTTGCTCTCCAGTCATGTTTCCATGCTCATGAATGGGAATTGGTTGCGGCCTCAAAGGAGGCAGATGCGACACTTTATAGACAACTGGTTGGGAGTCTAATCTACCTAACCACCACTAGACCATATTCGGCTTATGCAGTCAGTGTGCTAAGCCGATATATGTCCAAGCCACTTGAAAGCCATTGGAATGCAGCGAAAAGCATTTTGAGGTATCTACAAGGTATTGTAGATTACAATATTATTTACACTGACTCTTCTGATGTTAGATTGACAGGATTTGCATATTTAGATTGTGCTGGAAATGTAGATGATCGCAGATCCATAACAGGTTATGAATTCAGCATTGGATCTGGCGTGATCACATGAAGCAACAAGAAGCAGAACATAGTCTCCTTGTCCACAACGGAAGTAGAGTATCAAGCCATGTGTGCAACAATGTGTGAGGTAGTTTGGTTGTGGAGACTTCTCCAGGATGTCGGGGAAGAACAGATAGATGCAACAATAAGCAGATGAAACAATCAGAGTTCAATCAAAACCTGCTAATAATCCAGTGTTCCACAAAAACACTAAACATATTGATACACAATTCCACTTCATCAAGGAGAAAGTGCAATCCAAAGAAATCCATTTTGTATATTGTAATACATGTGATAATGTTGCAGAGATTTTCACTAAGCCTCTTGGAAAAATCAAGTTTGACATGTTTAGGGAGATGTTAGGCATATTTGTGAACCCCTTCTCCATTAAGGGGGAGAGTTAGAGATAATGGAGAATATCTTAGAATAGTGAGTTGGTTCACAAGAACTCAGGATAGGAATTAGTTTCTATTTTTTAGGTTATGGTTCTCACTTCCCTAAATCTGTGATTACTATATATTGTGTCATGTACATGAGCAATGTAGAACATTTTGCAGAGCCAAACTCTCCTAGTTCAGACTCTCTTTCGTAGAGCTGACCAGTGGGTTTTATTTCTTTTAATACAACATTTCCATTTTTATAGTTATCGTAAAAATGACAAAGGAGATTTTAGATAGTTGAATTGAGGCTTCTGTGATCCATAATAGTTGAAAGAATAACTTCGGCGTAAATCACATGTAGATAGACATTTGTCGATGTGTTTTGAACCAACCAGTGTGGTTCATCGTCAGGACAAGTTGAAGAGACAGATCCAGCTTTGCATGCTTAAATAGTCTAAGAAGAGCCTCCAACGACTATCTTGATCAACAACTAATTTTGACTTAGGGACCGCAGTCAAAAAGTCAAATTGATAATTTAATTTTTAGATGTAACAAAATCATCGTACTCTGCACCCAAAAGCATTATCCCTTGTTTGACTAAATAGGTGTATAAAGGGTCATTTAAAATGATAAACAAATCCATCGTATGATTACATATCATTTATATTATGCGCATGAAAAATGTTTTTTTTTTTTTAATCTTTTCAAAACATCATATTTATATAGGGATTTTTTTTTACAACTTCTAAAAAATATTAAAAAAAGGATTTGCAAAGCATTATTTTAATTTTTAAGTTAATTTTTTGAACTTTTCTATTAATATATTTAGTTAATTTTATATAGTTTTTAATTGTAATGCGGATTTGATATTAATTAAAATTCTATGCCTAAATTGAACCTTGTGCATAACTTAATTACATTGAAACTCCGTTCAATTTCAAAAATAACTATAACCTCATCAAGATTTTCATTTACTATATATATTTGGTTTCTCTCTTGCCTAATATATGTTGGGGTTTTAGAGGTATACACTGCCCTAAAGGCCATCAAGATCTCACAATTCTTACAATACATAGCAAAATTAATGCAAGTTTCACTAACTAAGTTCCTTAAAAAAAGTCACAACAACAATGGAATTACTAATGGAAGACAAAATTCAGTAATGGATGATGCAAATGGCGTTCACCAACAAGTAGAGGATATGTTGGTAGAAATTCCTTGTTTCTTCATATCTCCTCCAATCTAGATGAGGAAAGTGTAGGAAATATAATAAAATTAGCTTATATTATACCTCTTGTAACAACCGATCACTCTGGAACTTAGTTAGAAGTGGTATGGTATAATATAATTTTACTATATTTTATGCACTTTCCTCATCTAGATTAGAGGAGATATGAAGAAACACAAAATTGTTGTCGACATATCCTTTAGTTGTTGGCAAAGGCCATTTGCATCATCCTCTAATTTCATCTATTGTGTTCTGTCTTCTATCAGTAATTCCATTGTTGTGAGGAAACAACAAAGACGTAATTCAGTTTAATACACAAAAGTTCTTAGGTTGCCTCTTGCTTATCCCTTCGCTACTCCAATGATTCCATTGCATTACCCTCATAGGAAATGTTTGTATCCCATGTTCCGCCATTGTAAATTCACAATTGAGGATCCAATTGATAGGGGCCTATGAAACAATAAGGGTTGGTAAGACCATGTGAAACTTAGATTGTTAAGAAAAGAACAAAGCCACAACATCAAGGGTTCCTTAAAGGGTCGACACTGAGGAGAAATTGTCCCTGGAATTTTCCATATCACGAATTCCTAAATTAGAACTTTACACCAAGTTAGTGCCAATAAGAAATTCTTGATAAGACTCACTTCTACTGCTTGAACAATAATGAAATTCTGATTGACATGAAATGTTTCTAAATTACCTACCTGACACATCTAAGAGCCAATCATGCCAAGAGCTCTTTGCTTGTTTTGATACCATTTCCACAAGATACCACCAATTATGGGAAGTTGGTAGCCGAATGATGGACCTCCTAAATACACCAATGGTCAAGGAATTGAGAAGATGAAGCGAACAGAGTCTCATATCACAGTGTTTGCTCTAAATCCCCTAGAGAAACCACACCTTCTCTGCCTCCTCAAGATCCCATTAAAGAAATTTTCCATAGTCATTGTTAATATATGTCATTTCCTCCATGAATACAAAGAAATGCACAAAGGGCTTAATGCTCTCTCCACACAATAAAAGAAATCTTATCACTCTTCCATTGATGGAATGAGAAAACATGAATAAGGGATAAAATGGCACCAAAAAACTAATTGCAAGCTTCACCTAACCTTCTTCCATGCTTATGCATTCAAGCCTAATTAAATTGATATTAATACTATGTTGTGCATGAAGAAATTTGGGAGGGTGAGAAATGTTGATCTTGTGGCCCTCTCTCTCCTCCAAATTTCACTTTTTAATTCAAAAAATTCCATACTTAAGGGTTGGGAGATATTGAGGGGTGTACATTCTGAACAAATACCCCTTCTTCATGTTTTACACCTTCATTAGAAATACAAGCTTCATCAACATTACACAATCTTAGGATATGATAAAAGCTAAGCTTGGAAAAGAATGGTTTTAGAGCTTGGATCATTTCTATGATACCTCTTTACTTGCACTCTTTTGGTCATGTTCCATGCACCGGGTGTTGGATAACTATGAAAGAATCACCCATTACCACCAAGTTTTCAATCTTGGTTGCTTTGGTTAGCATTAGACTTTGTAGAAACCTATATGCTTCAAGAGACTTATTTGCTAACTAAAGAAGGTCCCAATAATTGACTATTTCTTTGTTTATTTCTAGGTTATGGATAACCACTCCCACACGTGCTACCCTTTTTAAGAATTTTATGATTAAAATATATCATTTATTAAAATTATATTTTTAATTTTACATGATTTTATAATTATTATCTTATTATTAATAAATTTTCTTTAAGACTTTAAAAGTTTTAAAATATAATAATCTGTATGGTTTTCCAAAAACATATTAATACAACACAAGCACATTAATTTATTAATATATGTAGCATTTATACTTAATATTAATTAATATATAATTATAATATTAGTATTGGGTTATTATTAGTGTTTTAAAAATTTGGCTTTTTAAAGTTAAACATTCTAATTAAGGATAATTAAGCATTTCAACTAAGTGAGAAGCTTCAAATTAACATTCAAACTCTAAATATAAATATTATATTATAAACTCTAGTATTAAACCAATATTCTAAACCCTAATATTAAACCCAATATTACAAACCCTATATATTATAAACCTTCATAATAAAACGTAATATTATAAACCCTATATATCAAAACCTAATATTATAAGCAATATTCCAACTTTAAAAAATAAGAAAAAAAAATTAATTGTTTATTAAAATAACAAAACACAAAACTATGAAACCAAATCTTACAAACACTCTACAAGTCCTCTAGTTTGGAATAGTGACAACTATTTATTTAAACAGAAGCAATATTAAATTTAAATTAAACAAGGACTACATAGTAGCTAGTACGTGTCCCTTAGCTTAAATATAACTTAATTAAACTAAAAAATGATAAAGACAAAGATTTGATCACAAAAATAAAACAACTAATAAAACATTGTATTGTTGAATGCCAT
>APFE031285380.1:4038-19282 GCA_000404065.3 Pinus taeda | reverse complement strand
TTATAAATAAATAAATTTAAATAATAATAATAAAATAACAAAAATAATTTCTTAATATTAAGTTAAGGATAAGTGGCAAAAATATTTGGTTAAAAACACATTAATAGAGAGTCAAAGAAAAACCCATAATTACACCAAATACAATAATTCCTTATTAAATATAAAATCCATATGGTAACTATGTTTTTGCTTCTTTTTTTTAAATGTAATTTCTGTGTGAGAAAATATATCTATCCAAATTATATGCACACCAATTTTATGTGAAAGAGTATTCATATTCCACCAGTGACTCCCTGAATAAGACATAAAAACCATGAACTCAAATGTGTAAAGTTGATAGGAATTAAAGTTACTATATTTAAGGCACATAGGACAATTAATAAATCCTAGGAAACAACATCCACAACTTCATTATCACTTTGATGATAATAAATATTTGAAATTACATCAAGAGGTGCAAAGGAACTTCAAGAATGTGGATGACAACAATCAAGTTATATATATATATATATATGAAATACAATCAAAATTTGAGTTTCTATAAATATTTTAAAGAATGTACTAAGAGAGTAAAATGAAGAAGAATGTTATAGTAACATAAATTTCATTGAGGTTAAATTTAAGAAGAAAAATACATAAATGGGCTCAGTATCTACTTGGTCATCAGCACCTTCCTCCCATAGATTTAGATAACAACTGCAAAATTCATCAAATTTCATATGGTCTAAAGAGCCCATCACTAATTTCATATTATCATGAGAGATATGTCGAATTCCAAGCGTTTCCAGTAACCTTTGTACATCAACTGTAGTAACCATGCTATTGTCATCATTGTCCAAGCTATTGAAAATTCGAGAGAGGTCCCATGTTTGAACGAGGGGCGTGTATATGTTATTTACAAAAACACTGCTCATTTAAGAAATTATATCTTCGAACAACTGGTATTTTCCAATATCACTTATAATATGTGGGTCTTTTGGATTGCAAAGTTTAGAAAACTTTATTTTTAGTATCTCAGAAACCAAAACATGAAAATAAAATTTGCAGAAGCTATAAAAATTTTAAACCCAACTCAAGGACATGAATACAATAATGCTCCAATACATAGACATGGAAGACACATTTGAAACTATACATTTTATTACTAAAAGATCAAATACCATCTTTGGCATATGGATGTCAATAACAATTCAAGCAATTCAAAGAGAAGAGAAAAAAAAAGGTTGGTGTTTCTTGGGCGCTACATCATGATAACTAAGAAAACCCGTGATTCCTTTTAATAAACCTTTGATTGTCTGCAACAAATTGCCATGAAATTGTGCAGAAACAACCATTGCATTTTGTATTAAGAAGGATGCAATTTGTCACTATGAAACTCAGCAGAAGCAACCATGAATGTCTCTATCCGTGTGTCGAGATGTTTTCTCATATATATATATATATTATAATATATTATATATATATATATATTATATATATATATATATAGATTATTCAAACACACATTATATTAGCCTACATTGATACAACGTAATAGAGAATCCATTCATCCCTTTCAAAAAATGCAAAATCTATGACCGCACATACGTTTTAGAAAACATCAACATGGATTGATACAATGGAAATGAGACTCCTTTCATATCAAACAAAAAATAAGCCATATTTCCTTCGATGATATTTATTAATGTACAAAATTAATCTCTTCAACTAACTAATCTATATACTAATTCAACAGACGTTTGAGCATTCTGTTTCTACAAAGAGTTGGAAATAATTAATTCCTACTTGTATATGGTTGTAATTCTCCATTTGAGGAGTTTGTTCCTATATAATAGGGATTTAGTTTTCTCTAGTTTAGTGTGTGGTTGAGAGAATCTCTCAACCACACTAGTGTACATTCAAGATAGAATTGCTATCTTGAGACTATTAATTGTATAAATATGTATGTAATTTCCCTCATTCAAATTATTAGAATATATTATTGATTGTGTAATTTTATCTTGGTATCAGAGCCCGTAAGGGCCTCTGGCGCATAGAGAAATAAACTACTTTGTTTCCATCCGATATCTGTAAGGAAGCTGCGAGAGAGCTGCTGTGAGGGCGAGCTGCGGAGGGTAGCGGCCACCGTAGTGGCGACCGACTGAACACACGAACGATCGATCGTGAATCCTTCAGGTATAGCAATGGCAGTGGCATTGGGTACGGTTTGGACGCTCTAACATTGACTGCAACTTGAATTGCTGTGCTGGTGAGCGGTTGCGCATGAGATCTCCGTCTGAAATTTTCAGATTACGCTGAGTAACAGGCAGTACTGGTAGCTCAACATGGTGGCGTCCATGGTGGTATTGTCGGACTTGAATAGACTCGCTGACCCGAGTACTGTCACGGTCTCATGTATTTCTCAGATCCGAGCACATAAACTTCTGTGTGAGGAGTCCACAGAGCAACAGAGATAAGATCGTGGTGACTCGCTGGGCGTAATTCACTGCAAGTTTCGTGGGAGAAGTCGATCTCGGCAGATCTACCTCATCGGTCATGTTGATATCACTGTTGTCAGTTGTGTAATTTTATCTTTAGGCCTGGCCGTCATTCCTGCCCTTTTGATGTCCATCGGCGGCTATTTTCTGCCAGAAACCCCGAACTGTCTGGTGGAGCAGGGGTGGTTAGAGGAGGGTCGTCGGGTTCTTGAAAAGATCCGCGGCACGGAGAAGGTGCAAGCTGAATTCGATGACATGATTGAGGCTAGCGAGATTGCCCGGGCCGTGAAGCATCCGTTCCAGAATCTCCTGAAGAGGAGAAACAAGCCGCAACTGATAATGGGGACATTCATTCCAGCTCTGCTATTAATCTAGCAGATCCTGGTATTTTACCAAGTATTCCTGGCGCTTTTCATGCGGAGTCATTACTGTGTATGCGATTTGGTGTGTGCAGCCTGAGTGTGCCAGAGATTGCATGGTTCATTGGACCAGAGAGACATCAGGGAGACACCACCTCTGCCTGGATCGATTGGCGCGTAGAGCAGTGGATCGTAGTCGATCGATTCATGGACGTGGCAACAGATCGTGGCGGACGAGGCCTGCATGTAGTGGATCGGCGTGAGGGATGTCAGTGGTGCCTTCACGTAGGAGGTCGAGTAGGCGTGGCTGCAGTGGCAACGTTCGTGATCTGGGCAGACAGGAACGCCCATCCGGTTGTGCCTTCATGCGGATCGTGGTTTCGTTTGGTCATGGTTTGGTTTCCTGCGCAGAGGAGAGGCGCTCAGCCATACAATCGCTCATGCCATTTCCACTGCGTTTGTTCACAGTGCCATACTTAATGCCTCTGGAGACGATGCCAAGAGGATAAGGAGAATGTTGTTCAGAAATTCGTGGGGCAAGTGGATTTGATGACCAAACGTCACTTGGCTGAGCATTGGATCGGTAAAGATGAGGTCACGGTTTTTACTCTGGTGAAACTCTATACTTTCTCCCTGGCTTGTGAATTGTTCGCTAGTATATATGATTCAGAAGACCAAGCACGGCTTTCGCATCATTTTATGGCGCTGCAGAAGGGACTGTTGCAGATTCCTCTAGATCTCCCCGGCACTCGATAGGCAAAGTTGAGTTACCTAGCGGTCATCGAATCTGCCAAAATGCATGTCACAGAGCCACGGTGCTCTGAAAATGAAAATCACAACCAGTCGCGTGGCGGAGGCCTCTGGCTCATGTGTTCGCTGGAAGATATACGCAAGAAACTGCTGCGATGGGAAAGGAGTCCAACTTCCTTGGAGGCCGAGGCCAAGGCCATCCAATTGGAAAATTCGTTTTCAGGGTCCTTAAATGGCAATGAAAATGGGAATTTTTCGTCCAGAAATGGAGGGGCAGACGACCCCTGCATTTTTCAGATGCCAGTGGATTATCCTCGGTTTTAAAAGGCTGATTACGAATCGATGCCCGAGCGGCAGCTCAATTTCCTTCTCCTGACATTTGCAGGTCATGACACCAACAGTTCTACACTAACTGTGCTGCTCAAATTTTTTTTGGCGGAGAACCCTGACTGCTACAACGAGGTGTTGAGAGGCATTAAGTCCTGTGGAAGATCATTTACTCTTGAAGCCCATCAAGAACAAGATCGATTACTGCCGTCTTCATGGCATCAAGATCTTTTACAACATGGCACATTTGGACCATGAGATGTTTGGTTTCTGGGCCAAGCTTCTGCTCATCTGCAAGCTTATGCTCACCCACCCTGGGGTGGAATTCATCTGGTGGATGGACAGCGACACCATGTTCATCAACATGGTCTTTGAGCTCCCCTGGTGTTCATCGAGAAAGGTGCACTGGTTGATTTCTGTGTTGATATTACTGCCCGTGCAAGTGAAGGGAAAATAGATCCTATTATTGGCCGTGATAAGGAAGTAGAAAGGGTGGTTCAGATTCTTGCTCGCAGAACCAAAAATAATCCAATTCTCTTAGGTGAACCAGGAGTAGGAAAAACTGCCATTGCAGAATGCGGATTCCTCTTCGAAGGCATTGTAATGGAGGGAGGAGCTGGTGGAATAGATGCCAAGGAGTTTAAGACATTTTGGTCGATAGTATGGAAGAATCCATGTATTTTGCAGCTTGCCTTTATCTCCTTTGATGAAATAAATTGTCTTCATAAGTTATTCTGCTTCATGTTGAGGACCATTTATGTAAATCTGGTTAAAAGAATTAGATTGTTGTGACATTTAGCTTGGCAAACTAGTGTCACCAATGTAAATCTATGTTGGAATTTGCCATTCCAACAATAGACAAATCTATTTGCAGGAATGATTTATTACCAGATATGAGAAGACATGACAGTTACGTCAAAGATTGGAGGATGATCGAGATTCTGTTGCAGATTGTTAGCAAGCATGAGGCAGTATGCTTGAAAAATGTTCTTGAAGGGAAAATTGTGTTCTCTTCGTGGGGCTGTGAGTGCCTATGTTCTGGTTTCTTTATCAGTGGCCCTCTCATAAATGAGGTAAAGAAGAAACAACAACAATTATGGTGGAAAACAAAGTAGATTTTTTGTTTTAGTGTGGTTTGTGGAATAGACTCCTTAGCATATTATTGTAATAGTCATTGTATGTACCAGAAACTCCAAATGTTGAATGTAAGCCTTGTAAAGGCATTTGAAAGTTCGTGGTGATCTCAAAACCACTTTGTAATGGTTTGTGGTCAGCCTGAAACCATCTTGTGTCACTGTAATGTGATGGTTGGTGGTGAGCCAGAAACCATCTATAGAGCCTTAGTGGCTACAGGAGTTGCCCGGTGGTGGCGAATTGGGGTTCCGTGATCGGACCTGCCCGGTGGTGGCGAATCAGAGCTCTGTGATCTGCTCGGTGGAAGCAGATCGGTGTTTTGCCCGGTGGTGGCATATTGAAGTTGGCGGATTTTCCCGGTGGTGGTAAATCGGATTTGCCCGGTGGTGGCAGATTGCCTTTGTGGCTGTGTGTACACAGGAGCTTTGTGCTCGTAGGAGCAGGTGGATTGCAGTAACACCTGGCTCGGACTCAGATGATTTTTTTTTTTTTCTGAGTAGAAGGGGATTGGCGCGCTTTTCGCGCTGACAGCAGCGCTAGGAAGGCCAACTGGCGCGTCTGTTAGGCCATTAATCGCGCTAATGGGCGCGGGTTTTACATTCAGGATTGTGCCAATTCACCTTCAAAGGAATCCACGGGATCAGAGAAGTTGTGGATCTGTCTGAGGGCGGCAGACTGTGTTTTTGGAGGTTTTTTACATGCAATTCGCCTGATGGTGGTGGATTTGACTATCATGACAAGTAGTCATTAAGGGGGGGAGTTGGAAATAATTAATTCCTACTTGTATATGGTTGTAATTCTCCATTTGAGGAGTTTGTTCCTATATAATAGGGATTTAGTTTTCTCTAGTTTAATGTGTGGTTGAGAGAATCTCTCAACCACACTAGTGTACGTCCAAGATAGAATTCCTATATTGAGACTATTAATTGTATAAATATGTATGTAATTTCCCTCATTCAAATTATTAGAATATATTATTGATTGTGTAATTTTATCTCAAAGCTTAATCGATTATTCTTTGGATCAAACATAAAATGAAAATTTTGTTGAGCTTTGGTGCCGATGATAGATTGATTCACATTCTCATCATTAAGGGATCTTAAAACATGCATACAAAATATGTTATTTGTTGTTTGATTGACAAAGAGATTCTGCCATGGAATCTCGAGCTTCGCCCTACCTCTTAAATGAAAAGATAGATTGGGAAATTCGAGGCGTTTCACTCAGTGCCAGAAACATCAAAACAAGGCACATTATAAGCTGGGTTATTTCTCGATAGCGAGAATGCACCCGAGCATAAGGCACATAAGTGGGTAAATTGAGCATGAGAGCATGGTAGACACAGTTGGCAAGAGAAACACTGATAGTGCCACTATCAATTAGAGTGCCTCCTAATCCATTTCCAAATGAAAACACTTGACGATATATTGGCAGGATCCAACCCTCGAAACTGATTTCCATCACATCCAAATAATAAAAATAGAAATTATAGTGCCTCTTGATCCATTTCTGACTACAAACACATGGCGATCTATTGGTACGATCAAACCCCCGAAATTGATTCTCATCACATCCAAATAATAAAAAGGTTTACCTACGTTCATTGCCTTTATGAGAGTCGTATTGACCACATGCTTACCCTTGAGAGATGCAAGTTTGTTAAACAACATTGAACTGGAAGTCAAGCCTAGAATTTTAAATCCTCTCCACTCGTCATATAAATATTTGATGACGTTTTTTTCATTTTTCATGCCCTTCATTTTACGTTCTACACGATTTTGAGAGTTTCAACCTCCCTTTATCTATTTCAACTACTCTTTCATCTCAACTTTTATTAATCTCCCTCTAAGAATGCCTTTTTTTTTCTTAAGTTAGCATATGTGTTTTGAGATAGCATACAACCATACTTTTAAGATTTTATAAGGTCTTTTAGCTTTTGGGGGTTAATAGTTTTGATTATGTACTTATTTTAACATGTGAAGGGCACTAAAGAAAGCCACATAATTTGGTTGATGAGGATCCTTAACCGCCATTGGATGGAATTGAGTTATGCATCCCTCTAGCCATATTAGAGGTGGCAAACATGCCTCAAGAGAAAAATACTAAATGAAAGTAATTAGTTGTCAAAGAACCATGACCAATTGCAAATGAACATTATTACAATTCATGCCTTAGCCTTCCAACATTAATTACACAAATTTGCACCCTCATAAGATTAGCTTAACTTACTTAAGTGTTGTAACTTTATACCTAGATATTAATATAACAAATTACATCATTATTCCCAAGATAAAGTGGAATATAAATTTCACAACAAGGTAAAATAATTTATATGAATTCAAAAGCTACTAACAAATTGAGTGAGGGAGAACACTTTTCCATCTAACTATAGGTTTAATTGCATTGGTCTCTTAGACAATTAATCACCTCCTAGCTAGACCTTGATAACACAAGGGCAAATTTTGTAGAGAACTCTCATATAGTTTCAAGCAAAAACAACTTCTCAAATAATAACTTCATAGGATAAACTCCACATTAATTTTAGGAACCATTCAAAGTGATAGAAACCCCTTTTTCTAGCTTTACATGACACAAGAGTGATCCTTCTTCATTATTGCACTATGGCTAAAGCAATTCCTCATTGCCTTCCCATGTGGGTTACTTACTCTAGTGCTTATAATGATTTCTCTACATCATTTCATTGTACAACTCTAGGTTTCAAATTGGTGTTAAACAAGCATTTGCTCAACTCAAGAGTGGCTCTCCTCTCTCTTTTCTTTGCATGTAAGTTCAACTCCATTTCCAACTCATGTGCATCCACAAAATCATGATTTTCCTTTTTTCATGCATGTTTGAGTCATCCACAATTTTCAAAGGATATATTTACACTTTGCATGCATTTTTTATTAAGAGGACTCTCTCAACTACCATTCAAGGTTCTATAACTACTGGGAATAAACACTAACTAATTAGTTTTCAAATTTAATGATATAGGTAAAAAGGAAACAAATTAATCAAACATTTCAAATATCATGACCAAAATAGTTACTAAGACGGTGTGAAATATAAATTAAACACTAAAGACCCTCATTATTCTGGCTCATAATATCATGATCCTTATACTTGTGCCTCCTAATATATTTATTTAGCACTTTCATTCATATATAATAACTTATTCAATTTAATATAATGATAAAAATTCATACCAAATTAAAACAACATTTAATATAATTATTTACAAATAATGAAATAATTAAAATTGAACATTATAAAACTTAAAATTAACTAATATATGAACATTATAAAACTTAAAATTAACTAATATACATCTATAATGACTTATTCAATTCAATTTAACATAATGACTTATTCAATTCAATTTAACATGATAAAAATTCATACCAAATTAAAACAACATTTAATATAATTATTTACAAATATTGAAATAATTAAAATCTAACATTATAAAACTTAAAATTAACTAATTATTTGAACAAAAAAATTGAACAAAATTTATCGTTTGACTATGAGATCATGGATACGCCCATGTTTATTAACAATTAAGTAGCTAGTCATAAGTATATCAATATATACCATGGAAAATAATTTAGTTTTGAAGTGCTTGAGTATCTTAGTCGGTAATGAAATTAAGAAAACCCATTGTCTTAGGCTTCTCCTTTTGACTACATTATTATAGGATTGCAGTCATTTTGTGAACACTTTCGATGAATTATATATCTTGATTCCATAATCGGATGAGGGAGTCCACACGAACAAGTCAGTTGTGAGAATTATTTTTCACAAATCGTTCCAAAAAGACAACCATAAATTATAATCATGAATATGATCGTGTTTACTTCAATCCATATTAAATTCGATATGCTTGGCTTCAATCGAGAATATTTTAATTTTTTTTTAGAAAAGATCAGTTGAAGCATATACATGAATGAGACGACATGAATTTGTCGCTTGTGCTTCTGGTGAGAAATTTCGCTATAAAATTAGGTGTACCAAAGTCTGTAAACATTTGTAGGCAAAAGATAGAGGGGAATATCAAGAAAATTAGCTTGATTCTCCTTGCAACAACGTTAGCGATCTTCATTGCAATGTTGATTATCACGAGCTTTCTTGTTTTGTCCGCAGATAATTGGTGACAGCAAGCAGGTGGCGCGCTTTGTGTAGGAGGGTTGTGCTATATCAAATGGGGATGGTGTGTTGGAATTTAATTCCAACTGCATCACATAAATGCTGAACAAAGATCTGGTTTCAGCAGTTATTCCGAAGCAGTAAAGTCTTCAGATATTTTTGCATTTTAAATGAGCATTAAATGTGCAGAAATTAATTCCCCTGCAACCGACTTGTTTTCAAGTGAGAAAGTCATCACCGCCTCTTCTGCAATAAATACGCAGATAAATATCACCAAATATTTTACTTAGTTTATTGTTTAACTCAGATATTTGTTTTCATATAAATACATGAACAACAGTCCTATTTTTTCAAAGAGAAGGTGTAAGAAGAAAAGAACAACGGTTCTGTTTTCTGTGTGAGTGTAAGAGATTTAGAACATCAGTTTTGTTTTGTACTATGAGAGAAAAGAGAGAAGGTTAGAAGATTGAATAGAGTCTCTTTTGTAAATGCACAGCAGTGCTGAACCTGCGTTTTTCTGAGATAGAGAAAATCGATTTCTGGAACTGAAGTGTTACCCTTGTAACAGCTAAGTTTACTGTATCAGTTTTGTTTACTGTTTTTATACAAGTTTACTGTTTTGCTGATTTTCTGTTGCTGTTACACCAAGTGTCAAAAACATTTTGATTTTACTCTGCAAGTCTATTAGTGATTTGACGCCACTTGTTTTAGTTGCTGTTACACCAAGCGTCAATTCTTTCACTGTAAGTTATAAGTGATTTTGACACCAACTATTTTTAGTTGCTCTAACACCAAAGCGTCAATTTTCTTAAAGTGACTTAGCATCAAAAACGTGTTGCCGTTACACCGAGTGACTTGACGTCACAAATCCTGTTGCTGCAACACCACGATCAGCGTTGCTGCAACACCGAATCCTGTTGCTGCAACACCAAATCCAGAAAACAAAATTATCAGTTTTCTGTGCAGAAACAGATCATTTTTGTGTTGTCTGTTTGTTTTAGGAATTTAGCAGAAAATTCCAACATGGTATCAGAGCTAGTCCAGGCTCTTTGAAGGCATCAAAGAAGCTGAAGGAAGATTTCTTGCTGCAATAGCTTCTCCAGCAGAGTGAAGACACAGTCAAGAAAGGATCCAAGGTATTTCTCAGTTATTTTTAAATATACAGTGAGTTATTTAAATACTAGACTGTATTTGAAGCATGGTTTAAAAGTGCAAGGAATGGCTAGCGTCAGCACTGGCATGGGTATGTTTAATACTCAGCTCCCACTATTAAATGGGAAAAACTATGACTATTGGGCAATAGTTATGAGAGCCTTGTTTACCTCACAAGATTTATGGCAATTTGTTGAGGATGGTTTTGAAGAACCAGCAGATAAAAATGAGTTTAATAGCTTAACTCAGGCAGAGAAAGAGCTGTTGAAGAGCTATAAGAAGAATGATGCTTTGGCCCTCTACTTCTTCTATCGAGCAGTGGATGAGAGTGTGTTTCCAAGGATAGCAGCAGCTAAGACATCCAAAGAAGCATGAGAAACTCTCAAGATAGCCTATCAAGGCATGGAGAAAGTAAAGACAGTAAAACCTCAATTCATTGAGGAGGAAGCTTATGATGAAAGCTTAGAGAAAACAGTGAATGATAAAAACTGTTTGTCTTGTGATGCAGATGATGAGGAGATGGCTGAAATGCATCCCCAAACAACAGCGCCAACACAAGGGCAGCAAGTCGCACCCTTGAGGAGAAGTGAACGTGCTTCTCCAAGCACACCACAAGAAGCAGCAAATGAAGGTACAAATTCTTTGTTTGCTTTATCTAGTCATGTTGATGACCCTGTTCATTTCAAAAATGCAGTTAAAGATAGGAAATGGACAAAACCCATCAATGGGAGAAAGGAATTGAAGTTCCTTGAAGATCTGTTTAAATAATATGGAGTTCGATATGTAACTCTTGCCAAGATGGCTGAGATGGGCTTTACTGCCAACACCCTTGTCAATATGACAGAGGAAGAGATTGAAGATTTGATGAAGACCCTGGTAGAACTCTATCAGATGGATCTTCCTATAGGGAAGAGATATGAAATTACATTTTCCATGAGAGCAGAGAAGGAGCAAGTTGCTGATATTCTGACCAAACCATTGGATCAGAAAAATTTCGAATTTTTGATGAAGTGTCTGGGTATGACTAATAACCCAGCAGTTGAAATTAAGGGGGAGTGTTGGAATTTAATTCCAACTGCATCACATAAATGCTGAACAAATATCCGATTTCAGCAGTTATTCCGAAGCAGCAAAGTCTTCAGATATTTTTGCACTTTAAATGAGCATTAAATATGTAGAAATTAATTCCCCTGCAACCGACTTGTTTTCAAGTGAGAAAGTCATCACTGCCTCTTCTGCAATAAATACGCAGATAAATATCAGCAAATATTTTACTTAGTTTATTGTTTAACTCACATATTTGTTTCCATATAAATACATGAACAGCAGTCCTATTTTTTCAAATAGAAGGTGTAAGCAGAAAAGAACATCGGTTCTGTTTTCTGTGTGAGTGTAAGAGATTCAGAACAACAGTTCTGTTTTGTACTCTGAGAGAAAAGAGAGAAGGTTAGAAGACTGAATAGAGTCTCTTCTGTAAATGCACAACAGTGCTGAACCTGCGTTTTTCTGAGATAGAGAAAATCGATTTCTGGAACTGAAGTGTTCCCCTTGTAACAGCTAAGTTTACTGTATCAATTTTGTTTACTGTTTTTATACAAGTTTATTGTTTTGCTGATTTTCTGTTGTTGTTACACCAAGTGTAAAAAACACTTTGATTTTACTCTGCAAGTCTATTAGTGATTTGACGCCACTTGTTTTAGTTGCTGTTACACCAAGCGTCAATTCTCTCACTGTAAGTTTATAAGTGATTTTGACGCCAACTATTTTTAGTTGCTGTAACACCAAAGCGTCAATTTTCTTAAAGTGACTTAGCGTAAAAAACGTGTTGTCGTTACACCGAGTGACTTGACGTCACAAATCCTGTTGCTGCAACACCACGATCAGCGTTGCTGCAACACTGAATCTTGTTGCTGCAACACCGAATCCTGTTGCTGCAACACCAAGTCCAGAAAACAAAATTATCAATTTTCTGTGCAAAAACAGAGCATTTTTGTGTTGTCTGTTTGTTTAAGGAATTTAGCAGAAAATTCCAACATGGTGTGGCAACATGTCAGATCACCGTGGGTAGGATTTCCAAAGGCAATGGGGAGGATGATGTTCGACTCCCACACCAACCATCTCTCCCCCTAGCGGACAAGGAGTTGTATCCATCATGACCGAAGATATTTTAAATCAACTGTTGAAGTAAAAAAATGAGAACAAATGCAAAGCCAATGGATTATATCTACTATTATTGCTTACTATGAATTATGATGGCTAATTGAAATTAATAAACGTCAAATTTACAGTTATAATTTTTTTTTACATGTCACATTCAACATTTCCAAATTATTATTTTACTGTCGACGTCTAAAAACCTAAAATACATTGCACTGAACATGAAATTCTAGGCTTACTGGCAGTGTTATATGCAGGAGTAAGGAAATATGAAAATTTGTGACTTATCCTATGGCATAACTAAGAAATTAATGGAAAGTTACCCCTATCAAGCCCCATTATTCCAGCCTCTGTAACCCCTTACCTATTCAATGCACACCCAAACGCAAAACCCTCTAATTTTTTGATGCACATGTTGACTGTCAGGTTTAGGTCATCCACTTCCATCCAGCTAGAGGAATTTGAAGAGTCTAAATAACTGCTTTGATAGTTGCATTGGGAAGAGGTTGAGGCATTCTCATAAGGAGGAGCTAGAGTATCAAGAACAATAACAACGAGAGTGGAAAACAAAACAATGAATGGATGTCAAGAATGCCATTTCAGACTAGAAAAATGTTTATAAGAAAAAGGATGATGATATTGTCAGTCAACCGATGAACAATGTGAGATCAAGTCAATCCAAGTCAGTTTCAATTTCTTGAACTTGACAATACACCTTCAAATTAAAGAAACTGATGCCCCACTGAAAAAATATGCCAAGATCACTCCACATGGCAAGCAAGCAAACTAGAAGGCTCGAACCTCTCTACATTCCCTTGAGATCACAGAGGTAATTGTTGAATAGCGAAGGAAGAAGCCAAGGTCACTGAGACAACCAGGTCGAAAGCAAGGGGATGCATCGATGCTTCATAGATGTTTTCTAATGTGTACGCAGAATTTTAGAAATCAGTGAGAACGTAAGAAGGCTCCTAGAAGGTGCACTACAGGGTTATGTTCCCAGCGAATAAATCTTCGCCACGTCCTAAAAGATCCCCACTGTAGCAAGCAATTAAATACTTTTTATCGTAAGAAAAGATACCATTGAAAATATGACAACATCAAGGATGGGTGATAACGACACGTGGTAGTTTTTTAATTCGTGGAAGGGCGATGAAAATGAGGCTCTCTCATTTGCTACAGTGAACATTGTCTAAACATCCCAAGTCCGCAGTGAAAAACGCATCCGACCTAAAAATAGGTAATACTTATAATGATAAATTAGTAATACGTGTCAAAATTTCTTACTAGTATTTAATGGGCACATTGGCCACTCACAATTCCATCCTCATTTGAAATCCAATTTACTTTTATGATGATTTATTAAATTTTTTTATTAGTTATTAGGCCGATAGGCCTTCCTTTGAAAGGGACTTTCGTCGTCCCTTTGGTTCTCAGGCTGACACCTGGCGTCGAGTGACTGTATCGGGTACCCAATTAAAAGGGGGCAGATGGATGTTCAGCTGACCTTCAACAGAATGTATCTGGGACCCCTCCATGAACTCCTCGACATAGTTAATAAGAGCTTTCCAGAAATGGGCATGGTCGCCAGTGACTGTAAAGAGACGAGCTGGATAGGCTCCATATCCTACACTACATACACAAACAGGGCCGAGTTACGCAATAGATACGATTCCAACAAAATTTAATTCAAATCGAAATCGGATTTCGTCAAAAACCCTATTCCGCCATCGGCATGGCATGGAGCATGGAAATTCCTGGAAGAGCTGCCTGGAAATTCTTATGTTCTTCTTGATCCTCTTGGGGGTATAATGGATCAAATACCGCCCTCTGCAATACCGTTCCCTCATCGAACAGGGAATTTGCACTCGATACAGTATCAAATCACATGGAATGATCCGAGCGAATATGCAGAGTCTATTGCTTGGATTCGAAGGTTATACCAGTATATGGCTCCTTATGTTTCCAACTCTCCCAGAGCAGCTTATGTGAACTATCTAGATCTTGATTTGGGTGTAGCTCCCAATGGGACGGACACCGTTGAAGAAGGGAGGTCATGGGGTGAGAAATATTTTGTGAATAACTATGATAGACTTGTGAAGATAAAGAGTACCATTGATCCTAACAATGTTTTCAGAAATTCTCAGAGCATTCCTATCAAAAAGTGAGAGCCGAGACCACTCGGCGCGTAGTGGGTCTGAATATCGACCGTGTTAATCTAAACACTTATGGGCTTCTAATAAAATATTTATGAAAACTAATGGATAATTGATATATTAATATATATCATATTGACTACCGCTCTTTTCAAGAGTGTTTGGCTCTCATTTGTTGGCTTTGATTGTTTTGTGGCCATTGGTTGGGTTTGATGTTGTTGCCTGAATGGATTCCTGCGTGGTAGGTAAAACAACCTTTAGATATTTCTCAAAATGTAGTTAGATTTGGACCATGTAAATCCTATTCAAAAGAGGAAGATAGTAATTTGTTGGGTTTGATGATGTTGTGGCCGGAATGGATTCCGGTGTGGTAGGTGGAACAATTTTTAGATATTTTCCAAAATGTGATTAGATTTGGACTATCTAAATTTTATTCAAAAAAGGATGATATTAAGATTTTATTAATTAAAAGTGTAATATACAGTGTGTTGGTTAGTATAGTTAGATACATAAAGTAATATATGAAATGAAAGATGATTAATAATATTTAGGTAAAAGGGTTGATAATAGAAATAAGAAAAATAAAGAG
>APFE031285376.1:11170-42716 GCA_000404065.3 Pinus taeda | reverse complement strand
ATCCTCCCAGCATGAAATCCCTTCTTCACCTCATGAAAGCTTAGATCACCCAACACTATGATATTCCACCAGGAAACCAACAACACTTCCTTACAAGATACAAGATTCCAGCTTTTGGATCTCTGGGATGAGGGATCCATATATAGATGATTGTAAGAGGGTGAGTCAGCTTCTAGGATTTTGATTAGTGTCCTCTCTCTAATAGTTCTTGATTCCACTTGGAGATTGATGATCTCTTACTCATCCTTAGGCGAATTCAGAGAGGCAAGTGTCACAGGAGAAGTTTTTGGAAGATTCCATGATCATCCACCTTGCAAAATGTCTCTGCCATTTGTTTACTCTTACCCATCGCACCCTACAGAAGGGATTTTCAATATGCATCACACTTTTTGCATGTGGCAGGTGAGATGCATCACACCATTAGCATTGAGTAGTCTGTATGGTCCAGTTTGACCAATTCTGAGCAATTTTCCATGGAGAATTTCTGGGAGATGATGTAATCAGCTGACCTTGTTCCTTTAGGGTATGAAACAACACTTTTAGGGACTCATAAGCCCTTGGTTTATGGACATATATGATTGGGGTTACAGTGCCCAAATATGTCTATAATAGTTGCCCCTAAAGCATGAGGTCATAAATCTTTTGATGTCGAGTAAAATGCTTTATCATGAGGATCTGAGGTTTTTTGAACTAGAAGGTGACATGTATTAAGATACAATACAATACATTATCTTCATAATATTTTCATGGTCTAGCTGAGGCGGGCATTCCCATGCTCAGCTTTATAAATTAATTTTCATGTACATAGGACAGACAACCGTCTGTGTGGTAGACTAATGATTCTGATAGAGCCATCATCCTTTGATTTGGATGGTCATCTGTGCAGCAATGATGTACATTTGATGTCTTTATCTTCCTAAATATATCGCAGCCCAAATGGATGAAACTAGATCCAGGGTCTTCAAACTCATTCAATCTTCACCCGAAGTACAAGTCGATCCATGTGAAAAGATGTTCTAGAGTCGAACATGGAAAGACATCACCTGATTACCAGCCAATGATGTAAGTTGTTAACAGGCGTGAGAGGAATCATCGATAATGATGATGACCCTCAAGATACGACAGTACAATTCACGTGGTGTGAAAATGGAACTTGGCATCGAACACCACGCAAAATCTTTCAGTCGAGGACCATTGATGTAAACCTGTCACCGGAAGTGAGAAACTTTCCATTGAGGCATGCAAGCTTCAAAGTATTGAAAGGGTTGTTCCTAGGTCGACTTCTTGGATAATGAGTTGTCGGTGAAAAGAAGTGACCCGTCATAGGAGGGCCTTAATGAATCCCACATCTACGACACGGAACGGAGCAAATGATTTTGTGGAGGTGAAAACAATCTGATGATACAGGGTTCAGGGCGGCAGTGATGAAAGAATGAAGGGTGAAGGTATTGCAGCGAATGAGACACAAGCTGGGTTGGTGAATTCTTTGAGTGACTTCTCTTGAACATATCGGTGACACTGAAATGGATTGGTAGTGTTAACCCAAAAAATCGATGGTACAATGAACCAATGGTAATATGAACGGTGAACGGAATAACCCAACCCGACTCAATCATGGTGATGGAGTGAAAGTGTCATGTTCAAGAGAGACTTGCTACCAATAAAGTTTCTTCAAGTTTTCTTCCCAATTTTTCCCCAGTCATTGTTGACCAGTACCTCTTTATTTTTTTCAAGCTTGAGGAGAATAACATATGCTTGTTCTATAATTTTGCCTTTGGGAAAACCCGTTGCTATGTTTTAATGAGTCTAGCGGCAGTGAAACTCATTCTTGTCTGCATGGACAACTTTGTCGCTATTGGTTTTAACGAGTTTAACGACAAAAATAACTCGGTCCTTTTTCAATTTTAGAGATTCTGAAAAGGTACGGAAAGGAAACTCCAGTAATCCTTTTTCGTCATATAATCCCTTAAGTCTGAAAAAGTATAAAATAATAAAAAAGGAGTGAATTTTTTATAGTTTTAACGAACCGAACAAGACAAGCACTCGATCTTTTTGTGTAATGATCTCTCAGGTCCAAAAAGATTAAAATCTAGATGAGGGATAGCACTTCCGATAGCTTTAATGAGATGGAGAGGCCAATTGCTCAGAAATCTTTTCATATTTTACGAGTCAGATGAAAAAAGCTTAAAGGAGACATGTTTTTTTAGGAACGAGTGATATTTTCGGGTAGCAGCTGGTTCCAGGTAAGGTTTGGAATTTTCCAATCATGGCAGTTTTAAGAGGATGGCTAATAGAATCACTCATCACAGCTGTTCCTCAAAATGGTAAACAATCAAACGGAGGCGTATGATCGGCTAAAACAGAGTGGAGGTGATGGTAAGAACACGACCAAGGATCAAAAGCTGATGATAATGCATTCACAATGGTTATTTACCATAGATTGGTTCATTTTTTAATGAGCTTAAACTCTAGCAGAACATATGCTCATTGCTTAGGTTTAATTTTTAACAAGCTTGAACTTTTCTTAAAACTACTCGTGCCAGTCGTATAATAAGGATGTCTCATCGATAGGTTCAATTTTTAGGGAGCTTGCACCATTCGAAACTTTGCTCCGAATCCTTTCTTTATGTAAGCTAGGAACGACCAATCCTACAAGTTTAAAGAGTGAAGAACCTAAAAACTAAGAAAATAAATGGTCACTTTTCACTTTCATGTGAAAAGGTTTGCATACCCCCAGGTATAGTGAAGTAGAGTTTCCAGGTTACCCTTCAATTTGCAGACAAAACATTTGTTCTATCAGGAAAGGCATACTTTCTAACGGAGGTATCTTATTCCAGTCTAATCCCATTTTCCTAAATGGACAGGTGTGTCAAACTAGTCATATATCCTCTGTGGAAACCTACTCTATACTCGAAGTTTTTCTGCCGAAGCAAACCAGGGTGCATGCCCCCTAGGTTTTAGTCACAATCACTGAATTACTCGCGCTCATCAAGTGGACGGGCTGGAGATTGATGAGACACTCCTTGCATGAAAAGACCAGTTGGGGATGACATTTGACTATTAGCCATGTGTGAGCTGAGGAATGAAAGCTGGTCTACGATCTGGACCACTCTGCCTTCATGCAGAAAACACATTACTCGAAAAAGTGAGGAGACAATGGCTCCCATGCTATAAATGTAGTCACACCCAAGGAGTAGATTGTAATATAAAGGTCCTTGGAATACCATTACATTTAGATAAATGGTTTTCGCTCTCAAAGGTATAGGCAAATTTGGAAGGATCCCTAACGGTCGACTGGTTCCTTTGTCGAAGCCTGTCAGGTTTCGCATCTCAGGTAGAAGCGATGGCGGACCAATCGCTTTCCAAGCAGTTGAGGAAAGGATACTCACAGAAGCCCCTTCATCTATGATAGTACAAACCATGACCATTATGTAAGCTTGCACAATGATTCGAAATGGTACATTAGACGGTAGACGGGGTGTGCCTAGTAAATTCCAATCGAAGGAAACAACTAGGTTGCTCGGAGGTGGGACCGAATAAACGGCCAAATACAACTCTAACAAACTTCCTTCCTGCGGTAAAGGAATGGGTAGATTGCCCCCATGTTCATCGGAGTCTGTGTTTATGAAAAGAATTTGAATGGTGTCATTCTCATTCTCTTTGGTGACTGTATCATCTGAAGATGGACCTTCTGAAGACAAGACTAGGCCGACTGCCGTCCCGACCTGACAACTTTGGTCTGGTGTGGAATCAGAGGGTTTATCTTTAATGATAGATGCTTCGACCAACCACAAAGGTGTGTCAGTCAGATTTTCAACTAGCGATGGACTCGGCAAGAGTTTCTTGTACCCAGGAGGAAGCCGTAGCGGTAAAGCAGGACGGTTATCCAAGACTCTTTTAGCTTCATCCAGGAAGGGACAACGGTGGACGGCATGATCACCTTCACACAGTCTACAAGGAAATTTATATTTTCCTTTCTGCCCAGAGACTTCGTTTTCACTAGTTGATGGTGTACTCTCAACATGATCGTCAGAGGTTGACGACACCGGTTTGTGAAAACAAGGAAACCAGTCCCTTAAGATCCGAGGGATGGAAGGACAATCTCGATGATAATGGTCTCCTTTGCAAATGACACATGGAGATTTAGGTTTGGATGGTGCAGTGTGTGGATTTTCGCTAGATGATGCATGGTTGCCCCTTTTTTCCTTTGGTTCCTTCTCGTTCTTCTCCTTCTCCTTCCCTTTATTCTTCTTCTTAGTTACTTGGTTTTTAGCTTTACCAGCTTCACCAAGAGAAGAAGAAGGAGGGGAGTGAGAAACAAACAAAGCAGAAGGTTGGAGGTAACTCTAGTATCATCTAGTTGCTGGTTTGATTGCTCAGGAATCATGGTGCTTTGAACGACACGAGTCGAAAAGAGCCATACTGGCAAGCCAATTGTTAGTCCTGGAAGGGACAATGTGGCCATATGAGGTGCACCAACATCTCCCGAAGAGGAGAAAGGACTAGGATTTCCCCCAAGGGGAAATCCTTGGTTGGTGGACTCCATTTTCTCAACCTAAGACCAACGAGGGAACAATGACGTTATTCCGATCAAAATAAATTTTATGATGCTTTGACACAACTTGCTTTTTCAATTTTTAAGAGTCGAGAAAAAGCTAAAGATGACTCTAGTCGCCTTCAATTTTTAATGAGCCTGAAGTGACAAGTGCTCAGATGGACCTTTTCCTTTAAGGAGTCTAAAAAGGAATGAAAGAGACTACTATGGAAATCTAGACAGAGGGATTACCAAACCAATTGCAAAACTGCAGAATACTTTTTATGGTACGGCAGCCAATCTTCCCGAATGTTGTGTTCAGTGCTTTGCGATCGATAGGGCGGCAGACACGGCTTCCTAAAGATAAAGGATATAGCATATTGTGGTCTCCCAATATATACTCGACAGTACATGGGAGCACAAGTCCATACTGGCACTTGTCGTCTCAAAGAGGAGGAATCACCTAACCTACGATGAACGCGATAGTTACCAAGATTTACGATGCTGAAATACGTCTCTAGCCTAGACTTCTAAATGTTGTGCGTTAGGTTCCAAAGCGTTTTTATGTTCATTGAATTTATTTTACAGCTAATCTTTCTTAAGAAGTTTTCCTTTAAGGTTCACCGTGTAATGTAGATATACAATTCCTAAAATGCAATCTAAGATGATAAACAGTTGTTTATTCTTCTTTTTGCAATGAAAATCCTAGCTACTAAGGAAAGAGAAGTGAGATTCTTTCAACATAGAGCAGAGAGCACACACTAGATGCACTGTCCTAAATCAAAATCAACAAGTAGTCTAAATGAAAATGTACATGCATGTATTTGTTTTCTACTTTCTTAATGTGTCGATGACAAAAATAATGCTAAGTACAAATCTGAATTATCTTTTCAAAGCAACAGTACTAACAATTTTCTCTTCAAAAGACGAAAGGAAGACTATGACGACACTTTGCGATTTTGAATTAAAAACTACTTTCGACACTTGAAATACTATTAATTCAAATCAAATACAAGAGTAACAGTACAATCGACCATCAAGAAGAGTAGGATTCTTTTCTTTGACTGAAAACGACACTTGCAACACTTCCAAATCAAAAGATGACAGTTCGACTAAGCTACTTCTTTGTAAAGGAGAACTGTAAATGGCGAACAATACATAAAAACATTCACAATTATTTGTACAATGGAGGCTGAATAATGCAAAGGAAGTGAGTTTCTACAATGGTATACTAATCACAAACAGTAAAACTCCTGAATAAAGCTGAAGAGAGTGAAGAAGAAACCAAAATCTAGAGGCAGAAATAGTCTTATTTGATCATTGCACTTGTAACACAGGGAAACAGGGATGCATCTCACCTATTGCACACGGGAGGTGCGAAGCATCTAGATTTCCAAGAGGAGAAGGTGCGATGGTCCAAGGACGATACTTCAACTTGGTTTTTGGTCACAGTTTGCAGCTGAGTTCAGGGATTTAGGCTGAGCTAATGATAGTCAGTAAATATAAATCACAGGGGCTAATATAATGAGGTTACTTGAGCCAACACTAGGGAAATTAGGATGTTTGCAAATCAATTGTTCAGTTTATAAACAAAACCCGGAGATGGACTGAAGCAACATTGATCTACTTTGCACTTACATAGCAAATGCAGTTCAAAGGCTAGCTGGCTTAACTTCAGGCTCCGTCTGTAGTTTCTAAAGTAAACAAATCTAGACAAGCAAACAAGCTATTCGCTCTCCAGTGGAGTCACCATTTTGTTATCGGGAAATCTAGTGTCCATTTAGAGCTGCTAGTCCCACTAATATGGGTAGCTATCTTAGAAACAAACAAACTAAAGTTACTTTCATTTTCCTTTATGAGAAGTAGATGGGAGAGAAGCAGAGAGTACCAACCTCAGTCTTTTGCTTGGCTCCTTGCTTGTTTCTTCTCCCCTTTGACAGATCTTTGCCGCTCCTTCCTTGCTTACCCCGTTTCAAAGAGAACCTGTAAAGTCAAAGTAGCATAATACCTTCAAAGTACAGAGATATACAATCATAAACAATATACGACCAGATATATATTGACCACACAAATGCGTATATCATCAAACATACAAGAATGTGGAGGAAAACTTAAATAGCTTTATTGATAGAAAGAGTAGAAGAGAGGATTACAACCCATTGATCTGACCCAGCATCATCCTCCCAGCATGAAAGCCCTTCTTCACCTCATGAAAAGTTGAAATCACCCAACACTATGATATTCCGCCAAGAAACCAACAACACTTCCTCACAAAATACAAGATTCCAGCCTTTGGATCTCTGGGATGAGGGGTCCATATATAGATGTTTGCAGGGGGGTGAGTCAGATTCTGGGATTTTGATTAGTGTCCTCTCTCTGATAGTTCTTGGTTCCACTTGGAGATTCATGATCTCTTACACATCCCTGGGCGAATTCAGAGAGGCAAGTGTCACAGGAGAAGTTTCTAGAAGATTCCATGATCATCCACCTTGCAAATTGTCTCTACCATTTGTCTACTCTCACCCATCACAACCTACAGAAGGGATTTTCAGTATGCATCGCACTTTTTTCATGTGGTAGGTGAGATGCATCGCACCCTTAGCACTGAGCAATCTGTATGGTCTATTTTTGACCAGTTCTGAGCAGTTTTCAATGGAGAACTTCTAGGAGATGATGTAATCAGCTGACCTTGTTCCTTTAGGATATGAAAAAACACTTTTAGGGACTCAGAAGCCATTTTTATATGGGCATATATGATTGGGGTTGGAGTGCCCAAATATGTCTATAACACCTATGTGGGTTCATTGGATCATGAGCTTAATCTCCTCAGCATTCTTCTCCATCCTGGTAAATGGTATCCCCTCCACCCCCATCCAACCCTCAAGAGGAATTTGCCAAGGGGATCCCCTTTGTCCTTTCCTATTCGTTCTTATGGTAGAAGGGTTGGGTAGAACCATCAAGCATGCCCTCCAAGCGAATCAGCTTAGAGGAATCTCCCTGCACAACTCCCCTGTCATTATCCACCAGCAATTTGTGGACGATAACATGTTATTTGGGCATCCCTTGGTCCAGGAAGCTAGAAATTTCAAATCCATCCTTGATGATTTCTCAACTGCTTATGGTGCCAGTATCAACATAGTCAAATCCCATATCTTCTTTTTTCATACTCCTACCATAACTCAATCTTCCATAGTGTTGAAGAGGTAAATCCCCTCTGCGGACAGAGGCAATCCCTACTAGCCCAGACCGGGTCTAGCAACAATCGTCAAACGCTATAGAGCAAGTTCCTAATTCCAAATAAATAGACCATCAATGAAGGCCTACCTGGATTCCAACGCTATTGTTTGTAGGAGATGTGGTGCTCTCGTTCCTCTACTCCGACAGATCACAATCCTCACGATCTCCGTGAATGGACACCTGCACATACAAGAAACAATACAAACGCAAGCATAAAATCCAGTATACACAACTATATGTCAGTCAGAAAAGATATAACTCATCATCATCATAAATAATAAGAAGAGTGGAACCATAACCAATAGTCGTTCATTAATAATCAATCAAAGGAGAGTACAACCAATGTTCTGACGCTGGATTCTCCTTTGGCGAGTCGTCAGCAGAACATGTCTCGCAAAGCCTGTCAAGAATAAGGACAAGCCTCTCTCTTAGGATCTTGGACAATAGTCTCCTTTCTTGGATTTGGCCTTAAGGGAATCAAGAAGGATCTTGCAGCATGAAGCTCTTGGGAATTTGGGAATTCTGAAACTCTAGAACTTCTGGAACTAAAAAAACTAGCTTGCAAAGGAAATGGGCAAGCTTTTATAGATGGAGGAAGGGGAGTTGGGATCATAACCAATAATCATGGGATTGGCTTTATCATCAAGGAAGCTTCCATGAGAGGTGGCAAACCACTTCCTCTCTATGGAAATTCGTAGCCAAACCACCCAAATCAAGATAGATAGCAGTCCAAGAATTTGTTAGGACGAAACTTCCACCGTTTATTTTAAAAAACACCTCTTAATATGGTTAGCGTGGGTGTGACTTTATGACAGAGCACCAATTGGCACACCCTCTTTGGAGGATTTGCCCCCTTGGTGCGAGGGCTGAACTATGGAACCGCGCCAATGGAAAAAGAGCTATGTTTAGGGTTTTTCAGTAGGAGATGTCTTCAGGGCAAACAAATCTCATGTTCAGAGGAATGCAATGCAATTTTGTTTAGGCCATGTCACTTCTCATAGGTCCTGGAATGATTCCTCCAAGATACGGGACAGGGGTAGCAGGGACGGTGACAAATTATTGTGTAACACATAACTCGCATATTGGGATTTTCTATTGCATCTCTCCCCTCCAAGTACCTTGGTGCCCCCCTAATAGATTTTGCCCTCAAGCACTCTTCTTGGCAACTCCTCCTCGACAAGCTTGAATCCCACCTCACCTCTTGGACCTTCAGAGCCCTAAACATGGCTAGCCAGCTAATCCTCATCAAAGTTATTCTGCAATCTATGCTTCTTTATCTGTTCTCTATTTTAGCAACGCCCAAATGGGTTCTCAAAAAAATCAAAAACCTCCAGAGGAACTTTCTATGGAGTTCGGCAGGACATAATCGCAAATGGGCACTGGTCAAGTGGGATATTGTTTGCCTCCCAAAAACCCTTGGGGGAATCGGTCTTTGGGATCCTTAGCATAGTAACACAATCATGGGCACTAGAATCTGGTGGAAGTGGCTTTCAGCCCCGCACACACCTTGGGTGATCCTATGGAGAGCCAAGTATGCCACTCACAGATCGAATGATGATCTAATCAGACTTACAAACACGAATAAGGGCTCCCTATTCTAGGACGCAACTAGAATGCACAGAAATATGATCCATCAGCACAGCTTTTGGGAAATAAGGGATGGAAATAGTGCTCATTTCTGGAAGGATTCATGGCAGCAAAGACCCAAACTCCACAGCTTAATCTCACTTCCACCAATAGCAGATGAGGAATAACATCGATGGGAAACAGTCAACCAATACTGGCTTTCCACCCTCGATTAGGGATATAGACAATGGCGCAAAGCAGAATTCATTATCAAGAATGGTACATAGATAATGTATAAGGAGCTGGACATAGAGCTAACCAATAAGCAAATCAGATTTTTTGAAGAAAAGGATATATTAAGGTGGGGATACAAAACACGTGGCACCTTTACCACACAAGAAACTTACAATATTATAGTCAATCCTCAGGCCAACAAGGACCCTCTTTGGGACAAACTTTGGTCCCTTAAAATCTGGCCCAAAATCTCAACTTTTCTATGGCTGCTCTGCCATAAAAGAATTCTCACCTGGGACAACTTAAGGAAAAGGAACTTTCATTGCCCCTCAAGATGCCCCAACTGCAAGAAACAGGAGGAAACTATACAGCATCTCATGGGTTCCTGCATATTGGCAAACAAACTTTGGGAGAAAACAATTTTCCGATGTCAAAAAGATGGCAGAGATAGAGAATACATCACCATAACCATTCGTCACTGGGCCAAAAACCCGTACAAGAGTCCCCGATTTAATGCACTATGGAGAATCATACCAGGCCTCATCATGTGGACAATATGGAAGTAGATGAATCGGTGTATCTTTAGGAATCAAGCCACCCCCACAGAAATAATATGGAATAATATGTGCAGCAACCTTCAGGAAACTCTAGCACTACAATCTTGGGGTAAGGAGGACTTCCCCATTGAACTAAAAGAACGAAATACATGGATGAATTGGAATCTCAAGCTCATCCAGACTTAGGAGCCACCCTCCAGACCCATCCCTGCCCACCAACACTCCAGCAAGTGGTGCCCTCCGCCCGCAGTATTCACCCAACTCAACTTTGATGGTGCTTCTAAAGGTAATCCAGGTCAGGCCGGGCATGGAGGTATTTTCAGGGATCATTATGGCAATCCTTTACTACTTTATCTGGGAAATTCAGGATGGGACACGAACAATTCAGCGGAATTGGAGGGACTGTGGCAAGGTCTAAATCTAGCACAGCAACATAGATACTTTCCCTTAATCATAGAAGGAGACTCTCAAATCCTTATCAACATGGCCCAACAAATTATACAGGGAACTCTAGTAAACAAGCTATCCTGTAGCTGGAGACTTGCAGCTCATCTGCAACACATTGAGCAATTTCTTGCAACTAATAAAGCAATCACTTTCAAACATATCAAGATAAACGTCAACAAAGTGGTTGACCTCTTAGCTAATCTTGGGGTGATAAGCGATAGAACTCTCTATACAGGTTTGCTCGAAATTATAAAAGATGCCACACACCAACAGGAATACACCACACTAGTGCAAATGGATGCAGCACCCCTGGATGCGGGTGTTAGATAGGTCATTAATGTGCATGGGCCACCGGATAAGCAGGTGGCTAATCCGTATGGCAACCTACGCCTTCCACTGTGGGAAATTAAGACAAGTCTTGGCTCTTTGGCCAGCACCATTAACCAATTTGGAAAATCAAGAAATTCTCTGCAAATTCAAAAATATGGAGCAGAGCCCCCCGCCTTCACCTATTCGGCGTCTCAGTTTCTCTTTCCATCCCTCTGCAGAAGAGACAAGCCTTCGCACTACTACAGGAAGATGTTGCAGACTCCTCTGTTGCATTGACATGGGCAATAGTCACCATTTTTCGCAGTCCTTTCTCTATCACCTACGTTTTGAGGTCTCGTCCCCTTCCTCTGGTTTAGACTTGAATTCCCCTACTCCTCTCGACATCCCCTCTGCTGCTCTTGGCCCGCCTCCTGACCCTGCAATTCATCACTCAATGCAGCTTTCTAGACGAAGAATCATGCACCAACGCCACAAAATGAGGTGCAGGCGGGGTGGTAGTCAGGGCGGCGCCACTCGCCCTTCATCCCTACCCCCTTCTATCTCCACTTCCCCGTCTGCCTCCCCTCCCCTAAGCCCCTCCAATTCCCACTTCCTTGGAAGATCCCTGAACACCTGCAACGGCCGAGGCAGAATGGGCTCCAGCGAGGTTTGGCGTTCAAGGGAATTCGACCAGCACACCACTACCACTGCTTCCTCCCAACAAGCACAATTCTAGTTTCGCTGCTCCATGGACAAGATGCTCATCATTGCCACCATCACGGTGGATTTCAGAGAGGTCATTGATTCCTGTCCCGAACCAAAGCTCAGTCTATAAATTAACCAGGATCCTCCTAAGCTCGGCATATTTCAAGGGGAGACGAGCTCCTGCCACCCGCCGAGAGACATGGACAACCCGTCCAGCAACCGACAGCAAACTCTGGGAGTCGAAGCCACCTGCAAGGGTAAAGGAATTCAAATGGAGGACACTGCAAGTGGCGAGCATGCAGCGGATACTGGTCCATAAGAATACGGCTGGTGTCCAATCATGGAGGAAGAGCCAACAGAAGCCACCTTACTACTGCATGCTAGGTCATGTGTCGGGTACTGAGCTCAGTTTGCTTATCTTCGTTTCCATCTCAATGTTGAATTTTATTTCATGTCGAGTCAATTTTGAATTTCATTTCCAGCTTGGGTTATGAGCATTGGTTTTCATTAGTTGTTTTACTGTGGAGAATTTTGAGCTAAATTGTGGGTTTCACTATGGATGTATTACTGAAATTTACAGTCTTTTGGTTAAAAAAAATTGAATTTTGGAACTATAGCCCCTGCGAGGGTAAAATGAACTTTCCTTATCTCGTTATCAAATTGGTTTCCCCAACTGGGGCAGTCACAAAATCAAGGCTTGATGTTTAAAATGGTCATATAACTGACCCAGTACCACAGAGGTCGAAGCCTCTTTGTACATTATGTCTTTATTAATAGATCAGTTTTACTTAGAAAAAAAAAAAACAACCCTAAGTAGAATAGGGTTTTATAATCAACATTGGCATACCCTTAGCAACCAAAGGCTAGGGTTTTGCAGTGAACCCTTTGTTGGGCATGGAATCCCCCCCAAGGCATGTTTTGGGGCTCAAAGCCCAAGTTTTGACTAAATCTTGTTGTAAAGCTTTGCGAATTGTGGGCATGGGGCACAAAAGTATGATAGAGTCATAGGGTTGTCCACCCTAGTTTTGTAATGTAATTTTGGCTGGATAGACCTACCCATGGTCCACAGACCATGGGATTGTATAAATAGAGCAAGGCTCTAAGTAAAGGAAGAGAAGGAAGAAGTAGGAAAAAGTCTAAGTGATTAAGTCACCAGTTGAAGTGTGTCTTTGGGTCGTAGAGTAGGAGAAGCCTCTGCAACTGAGTGTGCAAAGGCCTAGTATTCCGTAGCTCAGTGCGCGGACCCCTACAGCTGAGTGTGCAGAGGCCTAGTAGTCTGCAGGTGAGTGCGTGGACCCCTGCAGCTGAGTGCGCAGGGCAAAGTCGAGTCTGTAACTGAGGAAGGAATTAATAAAGAGAAGTTTTGTTATAATTTTGTGTATCTATTCTTGGGTTAATGACTGATTGATATAATTTGCAAATATATTGTTTATTTATTGCACACACCTGTATGAATGATTTATATTGTTAAGTATACTTAAATCACTCAAGTAGGCAAAGCTAATTAACTAACATTGGAATACCAGTAAGGTCTTGGGTAATAAACCCAAAGCGCGATGTTTAGCCCTTGGGTAGGGTTACGCGAAGGTAGTATATTAGGCTGCGAATTACAGGAAAGTGTGCGAAGCAACCTGCGCACATTGTCAAACCGCAAACTAGTTGAACTCCTCAGACATCTCTAGGGTGTGGAAACCTGGTTCTAGCACCCTACCATACTACTTTGGATGAGACCTCAGTCCGCGCTCCTCGGACTGTTTCAGAAAGGGCCAGTAGTACCAAGATTTGTTTGGCTAACTTAACTCTAAACCTGGGTCAAGCCCCAATAAGCCAACTAATGGTTTTTTTGCTGAGACCGGGATCTGCATAGAGATGTTTGATGTTGTATCACTGGAATCTGACAAAGAAATGAATTGAAGAGTGGTTGGACAGAAAGGTTGACAAGTTCACGGCATAGGAAAACAAGAATCCGCAATTATCAAAGGAAAAGTGGTTAGATTGCTACTTATATACATAAATCCATGAAATTTTCTTTGCATCCTTCCCCTCTGAGTTGTACGATGGATCAAGAAAGGTGTAGGCTCGACAAACCTATTTTGTGGACTCCAGATTTGGTGCGCAGACTGGAAGCATCGAAAGATAAGATCAAGTGCATTTTGGATCATTGGCTCGATCACATTATAGGAGGATTTATCACCGAGTTCATGGTAGATACTTCTGTCAGCTATAGCAAGGTGGAACAACACTTCCTCAAGGACCGCAGGGTAAGTAAGTTAAATATTTGAACACTTGGATTAAAATGCTACTGTGTGAAAAGTGGGTTATACGAATAAATTGATGTTTGGGGTCACGCGAAGTGGGAGGATCTACAGAAATGAAGGTAGCGCAGAACTAGAAACTAGCCCCTTGATTTAACCTCCATGAGAAAGTGAGGAAGAGCTCATGAAGGTTTCACCAAGAAGTGCGATCAGTTTGATAAAGCAGCAAATTTTGCTCATACCACTCCCACCTACACCACCGCCAGTTTCACCATCTTCACCCCCATCTTCGCCCACACCACCTCTGCCACCACCATAGTTCAATATGGCAAGCGTGATAAAGTTTCCAGTGTTCAAGGGAGTAGGGAATGAAGATTCAGACCAATTTTGGTTCGTGGTAAGAGTTGTATGGGAAGCACAAGGAGTCACAAATGACAATATAAAGAAAGCAATGATGGTTAGCGCTTTGTAGGACTGCACACTGACTTTGCACATTAATCATTCCAATGACAATCCAAACGCAGGGACCACAGATATCCAAGATGTGCTAAACAACGAATTTAGTAGGCCAAAATTAGAGAAACAATCGACCACTGGATTTAAGGAAATCATAATGCTTCCAGGCGAGACCACCTGGGAGCTGGATCAGAGATTGAAGTGTACAATTAATGAAGCCAATATGACCTTGATGGATGGGCAACACTGCGCACGGTTTGTAGCATCGCTAACACTGTATCTAAGGAACGTGTTGTCACAACAGAAGCTAACCATTTAGGCCGAGGCCTTGGAGATCGCAATGATACTGCACAAGACCCCAATACAAGATCCTAACCTGGGAGTTCAACAGATCCATGCCCAGTTGAAAAAATTGTGCCTTGAAATGCAGAGTTTGAAACAAGACAGGACAGCTTGCCCAAAAGTGCACGAGGAGGTATGGTGCGTAAAGTGCAAAGGCCAGGGACATGACAAGGACCATTGTGTAGTATTCGCGAACTACCTGGCTGGAGGAGGACCAATGCCATTGATACTAGAGGCACAAGTAGGATCGAGCACGATGCTTACATTATGGTGCATGATTTGTCAGATAGGAGGGAAGCATGCTACTGATAACTGCCATCTATTACAGAAGTATATGCAGAATTCGCAACAATTGTTCTGTAATTTATGCAGGTCAGTAAGCCACGATGAGCGCACCTGTAGAAGTTATGAACTGATGATGGATCGGAATCCTACCTACAAAGTTCACACTGAAACATGGGCCCTTGATCAAAATGCAGGGATGGCACACACTGGATTTCAGGGGCACGGATGAGGTCGAGGTGGAATGGGACTAGGAAGAGGTCTCGGCCAGCTGTTGTGTTACAATTGTGAGGGGCCAAGGCATTATGCCCACGATTGTACAAATCCAACGAGACCATCATGCTTATATTGGACCTAGTTTGATCATGAGATGAAGGAGTGTCCCACGTTGATAGTGAGGTTGCACGATAAAGGAGCACTCCAACCTCCCTTGACTCAAAACCTACAAATGGTGAGGTCTGAGCCACGTGAGGAAGACCCGAATGTAAATATCATGCTTCGAAGTGGTATCACGACAGGATACAACAAAATCAAGCCACTCAAAGAGAGTGCTTGGGTTCACAAGGCTCCAACAAAGGAGCCAGAATTTGATTTAGAGCACGCTAAGGAGACATTCATGGAAGCTAAGAAGAGCTTCATGGATGCCTCCAGTTTAGGAAGTAAAGACAAACTAGAACCAGAAATGGACCCATCAATTCTCACTACATTTTTTGAGACATGCATGAAGCTACTGCATGACAGCAAAGCTGTGTAGGGGCTGCAAGAACTCATCACTAGATGTGTTGGAACCATGACAGGAGAACCGCGCATTGTCCAGAAGCTCGAAAAGCACACAACACGAACAGGAAGAGAGATGAGATTGACCACACAGATCGAAGAATATGAAATGGATCAAGTGATTTTGGATCTAGGATCAGACATGAACGTCCTGCCAAAGTAGACATGGGAGCACATGGGCAGGCCTATGCTACAATGGTCTCCTATTCAATTGTGAATGGCGAACCAACAAAAGATCCTACCTATGAAAATATTGCAAGGAATAAAGGTAGATATCAAAGGTGTGAGCGCCCTAGCAGATTTTGAAGTGATAGAGATTTTTGATGACAACAATCCCTATCCCATGCTACTGGGAATAGATTGAGCCACTAACATGAATGGAGTGATAAATCTAAAGAAGTGCAAGATGATTTTTGAGAAAAAGTCACTGCGCATAGTGGTTCCTTTAGAACTTGTGGAAGGATCACGCTACACAGAGCCAGTGCGCGACTACGATAGCGATGACGATCTAGACTGTATCTACAACATAACCACATGGGAGTAGGATTGGATAAATCCAATAGTGGATGGCAGTCTCTCGTGGGAGCGCGAAAGCTCCTGCACCTCAGATTTGGATGAGGAAATAGAATGATGGTAGAACCGATTACAAGAGGAAACCACGCGAGACTGTAACATGATGCAAGGTCACTGCATTGTGTGGCAATAATGGTAAGAGATCTACCTATGTATGACAGGTTGAGTGAGGTGAATGATTTCCTAAACAAATTTGAAAGAGAAGTACCGGAATAGCAGCGTTTTGACGCTCTAAACTGGGTACTATGTGCTACGCCCATAAGATGGTGGGGTACGCATCAAAGAAGTTGCGGACTAGCGCAAATGCAAAAGGATGATGCGGATGAAATCCAATTTTGACTGATGAAACAGCCCACACGCCCACCTTTCCAAATGGGTACAAGCATATGTGCGAAACCTACATGAACACACACCATCCTCGCGATAGGAAAGACGGCCGACAAGTAGGAGTGGGCAAGACAATGGCGCGAATGATGACCAAGAAGTATGGTAAGACCAAGCACACAGAAGCTTTTGAAAAAGTACGTGAGGCTCTGAACACGGTCCACCATGTGAAACGAACTGAATGGGACCTGCATGTACCAGCAATTCTCTAGGCTTATAGGACCATGTGCAAAACCCTAAATGCACGGGCACTTCTGAAGCTGAAGTATGAAGCGAATGTTGTAATCCCCATGGAGCATGCAAAGCCTAGTTCATGGATAGTAGCGCTAATAGATATGATGGTTCGCGAGGCCCCGAAAGAAGGGATCACACAGCTGCAAGAAACAGAACGCATGGGACTTAAGGAAGAAATCCAACAGGGAAACCTTACAATCCACAAACTTGAAGAAGAAAGGGTACGATTAAGGAAGAAAAGCACTTTGATGGATGCAGAAGTCAAGAAGATGGAGGACGAAATAAAGAAAGATTTTCTCGGCAAAAAAACCAAAATGGTAAGGCAGGGTGCATGCGATCATGATGACAGGGTTAAGGCCTATTATCACGAATTGATCAGTTTGATGCCTTGGCTTGGACCACATATTGATTAACATAATGACCAAGGTAGCACGTTGCAAGTAATAAAGTACGTGATGCTGGCCATAATAGTAAAAGGTAGAGATTCTCCAGGCAACATGATGAATGATCGAATGAAACTTTTTACAGGTGGTGCGACCACCTGACTAGTCAAGGGAAGGAAGCATGGGACTATAAAGTATTCTGCCAAGGAGCTGCACTATATTGGAGATGCGCACAGAAGCAAAGTGTTACAAGGTCAGTGACAGCACATGGGGGGTTGTGTTGTCGCGTGGGTTGGCAAGAAAGTGACCATCGAAGTCACTATAATTGATGGGATGCTCGACTTGAGGCCAAATGGAGTGGACAGCAGGCATTTAAGACATGATTTATGGGAAAAATCTGGGAAAATTTGTCGCCAAGGGAGCATTAATGAACCGGATTTGGGGGGAACGGTCGAATTCAAATTCCAAAAGTGCTATAAAATAAATTTCCCAACAAACAAAACTTGGTCATTTGCGAATTGAGCGATCGAGCAGAACCCTGATTGTTGTGAGCCGAGCGTTGATTAAGCCCCTGAATTCACGAGTGATATATTGTTGCATAGATACAATGGCAACAAATTTGGATGGTATGGAGATAGCAGAAGTGACCGCCGAGGAGGCCGTATAGGCCCTAACTGTGGGGGACATTCCAGAAGGTGTCGGGATTGTGGCATAAATCCTGAAATCACCGCACACGCCAATACCCAAGAAGGACAAACAAGCAATGGCTCCCATACGCGTGTCCCCTCGGAACTCGTTGCGCAACAAACTGTCGATGGAGGAGAAGGGGGAAGCCGTCATTATAGAAATAGATGAAGAAGAAAAATATCTGTAGGATCTTATCATCGCAAAAGAAGAAGATGAAGGCATGGAGTGTTACACAAAAAATTGTCACCATGACTTTCTAGAGTTTGTGTGAGTCCGTCAACACTCATACATACCTCCTTTGCAAGTCTTAAACCTCAGCTCTTCATGTCAAGCCTTGAAAATGGGAGAAAGATCTTAAAAATATCTTAAATCCTGTTTTCGCACTTTCTCCTAGCATTGCCTGCGGTGCCGCACCCAATGGTCATGTTTCTTGCGAACCTGACCGCTCTGTCTATTGAGTAATGGGTGTGAACCCCTGTAAAAGTTAAAAAGGCATGGGTTCATTCTTAAAAACTCATCTTGGGTCACTTCTAGAGACTTATAGAAGGAATATTACACTGGCAAGTCCGTTCCACCTTGGTTCATCCATTCCATAACTAAGGGAGCTAACTCCATGATATGAGGTGCTTATCCCATTGAAGGAGGAACTTATCCCTTCAATGGTGGATCTGCAACTTCCTCCATTTGCACTATAAATTCATGCATTGGGCTGGTTGTAAGAGAGGTTGAAAGCTGAAGATTCTTGAGGGTAAATGCTACTGAAAACTAGGCTTCCTTTTTGAGCTTGTGAGAGGAGAGATCACATACCTTTCATGTCATTTGGGAAGTGAGTGACACTTGTCAAAGTAGAGGAGATTCTTGTTGGACCCTAGAAAGAACTTGTGCAACATCAAGGCAAAGGTTGTAAGGTTCTTTTATTCATAAAGTTAATACAATCAAGTTTGTTTTTCTCAATGAACTGTCTCTAATGATTTATTTTATGAGCTCCTTGATCTTCATAATGAATATGTTTGGTTATACGTAGGTTATCTTTGATGTGTGCTTGTTTGTGTATGCAGGTTATTAAATGGGAACTGCTTGAAACTGTTGGGTCTGTTACACCTCTTAGTATTCATTAATGAATTGAAACATGTTTAGAGAAAAGTAGATTTGCTTGTGCTCTTTGTTGCTAGATATCATTCGATACTAGGGAGATCGGTCTTGTCCGTAAGAACGATTTATCCGGCCAACAAATTGGCGACTCCACTGGGGAACGGTTTGGTTTGGTTTTTGATTTGTCTTTGCTTTGACTTAAGTAACTTAAGTTTTGGTTTCTGATTTTGCCTTTATTTGTGTGAGTTTGGGTACTGGTTAGATCCTAATTGGATTTTTATTTTTTGAAATTTTGGAAGAGGACCGCACCCTCTGAGTTAGTTACAGTGCGGACCTATCCGCACTGTTACAGTGTAACACAGAGCGGCACCGCACCTGATTCTACTAGATGCCTGCGAACCCATGTCAAAAGTTTGAAAAACCTAAGATCCATCTACCCAGTTAGGTTTAGTTTTTGTCCATAGTTGTTAGTATATGCCCAGACCTGCACTTGTCTTGACAAAAGCTCCTTGTGAGTTAGTTTTCATTGGCATTCTCGTTTGAAGTGACTTTCTAAGAAGTTTTGTTTGTTGGATTGGTTTTTGCTTGGTCTTTGTAGTAGCTCAGAGATCCGAAGCCCTAGAGCCTTAGATCACCCTCGTCTCTCTAGTTTTCTTGCTGAGTTTGACTAGTTTATGAAATCTATCCGTGAAGAGATCTAGATCCCATTTGTCTCTTTTGCAAAACTTTGATTAAACTTGATTAAAAGTTTCGAATTTGATTTTTTCCATTAAATTATAATTGGATGTTTTTTATTAGTTTGTTAAGCTGAACAAATTGATCCTTAGTTACGCTGAAAGACTGAGTTGAGCATCCTCAAAAACATTTCAAGTTTCTTTTCAATCCATTTTCGTTTAGATCTCAAGATTAGATCATAGTTTTGAGTTTTTCATAGAAATTATACAAGCTTGTTGAAAATTTGTTTTCAATAGTTTTTTAGAGTTTTTCTAGAAATCTCAAAAGCTCTCTTAAAGGAATTGCTTATTTTTTGTAGTTGTTGGTTGTTGAAAAGCAACGGGATTTTCTGTGAGTGTGATTAGTAGCCTCTTTTTTTAAAAGTTCTTTGAAAAAGACAAAAATTTTCCTTTCAGTTGTATGTTAAGAGAAATATTTGGTTTTCAAAGCATTGCATTTCCAACTCTTCCTTAGCTAGAAATTCATTGAAAAGGAAAAGGAATTGTTATCATCTTAGGTGCATTTTTTAGTGTTTTGGAGTCGAGTCTTCATACCATAAAGTTTCATCTCCGCACCCATTGACTTAAGGAACAAACAATAAAATTAATGCTTAATTAAAAATCAATCTAGCAATCTTTTTATTTTCTAGGGCTCTTTTCACCAACATAGCTTAGGCTAGTATCTTGGAGTAGGGAGTAATTAACTCTCCAAGATAGTTTAAACAAACAAGTAGTCGATCTTGCGGTAGGGAGAAATTCCAAATGTTACATCTATGCTCTGGGAAAGCTCCTCTTAAAAGGAGAAGCACGAGATCGTGTCCGAACTAGTGTGGGAATCAATCCTTCCTCATTGGGAAAGATGCCAGATATTCACGTATTACAAACGGTAAACCTCGGATTATTGTCGAGGAGCCTGGGGTCACTTGTTGGTAAACCTCGGTTTATTTCGAGGAGCCTTCAAGGGGATTGAGCTTGTTACTCTGCCCTTGCGTGCGTATCGAATCGTAGACTATTCCCCCGGGTGTATTTGTTTCCGTTGGTGACCTTAGTGGCCATAATCTTTAGGATTCTTTCCTAGGTGACAGTGGAGGGAAGATCCCACTATACCTAGAGCAGACATCAACTAGACTCACTTGGACTCTCTGACTGTTCCCCCAGGTATATTTGTTTCCATTGGTGACCTTAGTGGCCATAATCTTTAGGATTCTTTCCTAGGTGACAGTGGAGGGAAGATCCCACTATACCTGGAGCAGACGTCAACTAGACTCACTTGGACTCTCTAGGGTTATCTTCACTCGAGACGGTTATAGTGGAGAAACTTGTGCCAATCTGTTTCATTAAGCAGGTTGTCGGGGTAACTATTCCAACCGCCATTTCTGTATTGAATTCTGCAACGTTGGATTTCATCACCAACTAGTGTTTTCGATCAGGAAAGATATTATTTGTGTGTGGTTTGATCTCCTAGATTTATTAGGCGTGTGCTTCAAATTGTTTGGTTCTTTAGAGACTTTAGGTGTTTTTCTTGAGATTTTCTTTGTTTTCGTGTGAAGTAATTAAATAATTAATTGTGGTTGAATTACCGAGACAATCTCGTCGACTACGGGGACAACCTCCTGAATTTACACCAAGTCAACTGGAAGGGCTGCGAGCTCTTGTCACACCTAGTGAAAGTAGGGTTGGGTCACCGGAGGCCAGAGATTCTTCGTTGATTGTACATCCTGATCATCTAGTGCAAGAAACAGAACATATTTCTGAACCAATTTCATTTTCTAAGGCTACTGGTAGTATCACTCCTACTAGCTCCTTAGCCAAAGAACTTGAAATATCTGAACCTGAAACTAAAATTGCTGCTACTCCATCTTCAGGATTTGCTTCTCCTGTTTCTAGTGGTCCTAGTTCACCCAGAGTAGAAAATATCATTACCGAGAATCTTCCTTCTGGACTCATTTCCATTGAAGAAATTGTAAGTTCGAGTCTGAACGAAGGTATAAGCATCCCTGAAAATCAACTGATTATTGAACTTAGGGAGCATGAATCTATTTTCTACAGTCCCATTAGAGGTGATGCCTGGTATATTTCGTTGACCAATTTCTTAGAAAATATAGGTCTTGCGTCTTCACCACCTCGATTTCCTTTCCATCCAACACCCAGAGGTTATTATCCTCCTTTGAATATGTTGAGACAGTCATCCTTGTTTACTCAGACGCCAGAAACCTTCTTACATGGTGGTCCTTCTATTCCTCCTGGGTATCAGTCTGTATCTGGTACGTTTTCAGGAGCTTCTCCTCGACCCATTAATTATGCCATATCTCCTGGTCATAACGGAAATAAATCGTTAAGTGTCAAAGAGATTCTTATGATGTCTGGTACTACTCCTAATCCGCAACTCAAGGTAGTTCAATACCGTCTGGGGGGCAGCCGCAAGGTACTCAAATACCATCTGGGGGGCAACCCCAAGGTAGTCCATTACCGCTTGGGGGGCAACCTCAAGGACAGTATGTCCCTACGGGGCAGTGTTTTCCTCAAGGTCAACCCCAGTGTCAATATGTACCTCAAGGTCAACCCCAATATCAATATGTGCCTCAAGGTCAATACCACCCTCAAGGTCAGTACCAACCGCAAGGTCAGTACCAACCTCAAGGTCAGTACCAACCTCAGGGTCAATATCAACCTCAAGGTTTTCAACCACCTTCAGGTCAATCATTTGTCCAAGGACTCGGAAATGTACCATATAATTATCAATCTTACACTCAACCTGGTTTTGGTCCTCAATACGCCCAACCTGTTATGGGTCCATACCCCAGAGTGAACGTGGTGTGGGATCAACAGACTCTGAAACCCAGTGTACAGTTTTCATCCCAATCTAGACAGTCTTTTGTTTCTAGTTCACCCCAGCAACCTGTCCAACCTACTACTCAAACTGCTATACCTGGGGAAGCTCAACAGTCTAGGCCTAGTTCGCCTCGAACTCCGTCCCAAACGTTTACTGCAACTGCTGCAGATTCTATTCAATCCACTCCACCCATTTCTGGAGTATCAGCGGCTCCAGTTTCTACTGCTCCTGTATCAATTCCTCAGGCCTCTTTACCCCAGTATGGACCTACAATCCAGACTCCAGTTTCCATGCCTGTAGGACAACCTGGGCTTGGTACGGTTGTCACAAGTCAACCACAATTTACTTATCAACCGTACCAAGGTCAGTACCAATTCGGCCCCGCTGTGCAGAACCCGGCTTATCAGTATCAACCATACCCTGGATATACATATTGACAACCTCAACAACCCCAGTATGGTCCGGTTAATCCTGGTTTTCCAGGAGGATATAATATCACAAATGCGAATCCGATACCAATTTATCCTGGATATCCTCCTCCTGTGGCTGGTCTTATGACCCCAAGTTTTCGGGATCTGAACCGTCAGTTACTGTTTATAGCAACTTTGAATTTTCCTGACTTGTCACACCTTACGAACGATCCCATTAATTATCTTCCATTTTGGCCACCCATGCCGAATAAGTTGCCCAGTGATATACCAAAGTTTGAGGGGAAGTCAGGAGAAGATCTGTCTAATCATGTGACAACTTACCATCTCTAGTGTGCATCGAATTCCATTATAGATGATTCAATTCGTCTTCATCTTTTTCAACGCACTTTGATTGGCCTTTCAGCCAAGTGGTACATTGAGTTGCCACGAGGCACTTTTTACAATTTTAGTCAGTTAGCCACTTCCTTCCTTACTAATTTTCAGCTACCAGTCTGATATGACAATGGCACGGAATTATTAAATTCATTAAAGCAGTCGACGTCCACATATATTTCATATCATATTCATGAATGGCGATGTTGACGTCATTCAGTGAAAGTTTTTATCCCGGACCAAATTTTGGTGGAATGGTTTGTAAAATCACTATTACCCAAAATAATTGAAGATGTAGGCAAGGCAGGGGTAGTTACAAAAGAGCAAGTAATTGCTCAAGCTCAGTACCTTGACTTAGTTTATATGCAGTGACGTATGTTACATGAAAAAATCCCCGACCTTCCGAAACAAAATCAAATAGCTGCACCTCCCTCAGGGTCTCATGCCACTGATGGTATGATTGGTACTGTTAATACCAAAAGTAAGAAGAAATCCTCCAAGAATTCTTCTCCTATTATAACTTTAACAAATTCCCCTAAGGGACAGTCTTCACCAGAAATTTCTGCCGATGTTCATGTCGTAGAATCATCTACGACCAAATCAAAATCTAACGGCAAGAAGAAAGGTAAGAAGAAGAATAAGTAGAACTCAAAGGAGAAATCCGATAAACCTGAATCTACTGACGAGAAACGAAAACCTCGATATCCTTGTCTCATCTGCGATGAGGAGCACTTTACAAGGGATTGTCTGCATCATGCCGAGGTTGCAAAAATCGTCAAAGGTTCGTAAACACCTGCTGTTTTGAAGGATCCGTTTCCAAGTCAAGACAGTAAAATGATAGGTTCTTCCTCTACTGCCTCCGAAGAGCCCATAATGATGATGTCACATGTAAGGATTACGACACAATCGCAAGATTACGGGAGTAAGAGCCCTCTTGGTGGTAAGGAAGCCGAACCTTCTAATTCCAATCCATCAACCTCAGCTCCGTCTGGCTCCAATCCACTACAAAACGAGAAACCAAATACCGACTTAGTAATCAAACCGCCCGCTAAGGGTATACTTTGAAATTCAGTGTTCAATCCACATGCGAGAGCTGCTCAGAACTATAACATTGTTGAAGATTTAGTTGTTTCACCTTCAGCAATGTCAGCTTTGGAAGTGTTGCAATCTTGTCCAACACAGCGTAAAATGCTACTGTTGGCTATAGGAGCTATTGATCTTCAGGACTCAAACCTCATAGTCTTTGATTTAGAAAATAGTACACCTCTTCTACCTCATCAAATGGCTTTCTAGATTCCAGTGTTAGTTAAAAACATACCTTGTTTTAGGACTCTGATTGATGAGGGAGCTTCCATGTGTATTATGTCGATACAGTGTTGGAAAACCCTTGGTTATCCTACACTTAATCAATCCTTGACGATTCTAAAGGCCTTTGATGGCTGAGGGTTTCATCCTTATGGCATTTTACAGGACTTACCTATAGGGGTCGAAGGAAAAACCATTAATCTAGATGTGGATGTGGTTGATGCCCCTTTAGATTACAACCTTCTTTTGGGTCGTAGCTGGTCTTACGCCATGACTGTTGTTGTTTCATCGGTCTTTCGGCTAATTAAATTCCCACATAATTGAAAGATCGTAACCATAGATCAGTCAACTTATCTTTCATCTGACCCATCCTCTGCTGAGAGTATTCAACATGTTGGAAAAACCGCTATCCCTTATAAGGATGTTGGAGTAGGATTAGTTAAAGATTCAGGTTTACTCGGAACTTTTTCATTTCCTACTCCCAACGTACTTTCTCCTTTCGCAACCATTCATATGATTTCGTTAGAATCCATTGTTCTTGACGATCCTTGGATCGTTCCATTCGATTGCGAGGTGGACTCTCTTGGCGATGCCATGCCTTTGAGTTCCTTTGAAGTTGCTTATCAGGCAGTACAGTCGTTTTCCGACTCAAATTCAACCAACCTTGATCTAGTGAATGTGATCAATGGGAAATCACTTTCGATCTCAACCTCAGAGTCAACAACCTTTTCATAAACTATTCATACTGATGAACAAATTCGGGAACTGTTGTCTGTTGATGCATTACCATGGGAAGATCTTCATCACCGGTCTTCATTTTTACCTGAGATTGATCATTTTGAAAATGATTTTAAATCCATTTTTACCGTTGAATATGTCAAAGAACCGCAGAATCCATTGAAACATCTTGATTCTGAACAAAATTTAGCTAATATTTCTCGAACAGTTCCTATTGACATTTCAGTCAAACCTGGGATTGTTGAAAACAGTCACATAGGTGCTTCTTGTACGGACACTGAATTCATCACATATAAAGCCCTATTTCAAGAATTTCGCGACGTGTTTACCTGGTCCTATGAGGAAATGCAAGGAATTGATCCTTCAATCATTGTTCATGAGATCAAAACCTACCCGGATGCTAAACCCATCCGGCAACGGTTGCGTCAAATACACCCATGAAAATTTGTTGCCATCAAAACCGAAGTTGAGAAATTACTTAAAGAAGGTTTCTTTTATCCAATTCCTTTAATGGATTGGGTATCGAATATTGTTCCAGTTACTAAAAAACAAGGGATGATAAGAATATGTATCGACTATAGGGATATTAATTGTGCTTGTCCCAAGGACAATTATCCCACGCCCTATATTGATCAAATTATCGATGATTGTGCCGGCAATGAAATTTTCTCCTTTATGGATGGTTTTTCCGGTTACAATCAAATTAACATTCTACCTGCAGATCAACCAAAAATGGCATTCATCTGTCCATTGGGAACATTTTCTTATTTCAAGTTACCTTTTGGACTAAAGAACGCCGGGGCAACTTTTCAAAGGGAAATATCTTATGCGTTTCATGACATCAAGCACATTGTGCAACCCTATCTCAATGATTTACCAGCTCATTCATTACGAAGAGCTGACCATCTCACTCACTTGCGAGCCATTTTCATGAGATGTAGGCATTATCGGATTAGGCTGAATCCACACAAGTGTGTTTTCTGTATCGAAACGGGTCAGCTACTGGGATTTGTTGTATCCAAAGCCGGAATTCACGTCGATCCTTCGAAGGTCGAAGCCATCGTCAAGTTACCACCTCCTTCGACACTTCGCCTACTCCAGAGTTTGCAAGGGAAAGCAAACTTTTTACATCGTTTCATTCCTAACTACACCAAGATTACAAAAGGTTTCACTCGGTTGTTGAAACAAAACACTCCATTCTTTTGGGATGAAATAGCTAACAAATCTTTTGATGCACTTAAACATGCGTTGACCCATGTGCCATTATTGCATCCTCCCAACTACAACCACGATTACTTCTTGTACCTCGTCACCTCCCATTCCACCATTGGGATGGTTTTAGTTCAACAGGATGAATTTGAAAGTGAACATGTGATCTATTATCTTAGTCGGACTCTAACTCCCACTGAGTTAAAATATTCACATGTGGAGAAACTAGCCTTAGCTGCAGTCCAAGTTGTTCAGTGATTTCGTCATTATATTTTGTTACGCAAAACCACGGTCATTTCAGACTGTAACCCTATGCAATACATTTTGACTAAACAATTGCTGGGGGGCAAGTATTCCAAATGGATTGTCATCCTACAGGAATTTGACCTGGAATATGAGAAGGCCAAGTCAAAGAAGTCTTTGGTTTTTGCGGAATTAATGCGTGACTTCCCTTGTGCTGATACCGAACATGTGGCAGAACAATCCATTGTAGATGAATCCTTGTTCCTTATCAGCACCGTTGATCCATGGTACGGAGATATCATTGTCTATCTCCAAAGCCAATCTTTTCGGCCAGCTATTTCACGATCTCAACGCCGGAAAATATGATTCCAATCCCAACCTTACACTATTATAGGAGATACTCTTTATCGTCATGGGGTGGATTCTATTTTCCGTCGTTGCCTTACTCATGATGAGGCTGAGAAGGTTCTTAATGACTACCACTCTGAAGCGTGTGGTGGTCATATGTCTGGGTATGCCACAGCCCAAAAGATTTTGCGCGCTGGCTATTTTTGGTCATCGTTATTCAAAGATTGTATTACTGCCATCCAGAAATGCCACAATTGCCAAATTTTTTATCGTAAGATGTGCGCTCCTCCTACTCCTCTCCACCCTATCATTATCGTTGGTCCATTCGCAAAATGGGGTATCGATTTCATTACATGTAACCCTCACTCAGCTGGGGGGCATGCGTATATCATCCTTTCTGTAGATTATTTTACCAAGTGGGCCAAGGTGATGCCTACATTTTCAACAGACGGCAAAACTACTGCGATTTTCATTTTCAACCATATAATTGCTAGGTTTGGTGTTCCCCAAGCGATTATCACTAACCATGGGAGTCATTTTTGAAACATCATGATGACCGAACTTACAAATCAACTTGGCCTGCGTCACGATAGTTCCACTCCATATTACCCACAGGAAAATGGTCTGGTTGAAGTAGTCAACAAAGTTCTACTCACAATGATCCGACGAATCATTGGGATTCATCGGTTGAATTGGTACAACATGTTATTTTCAGTGCTTTGGGCGTACCGAACCTCAGTCAAAACATCAACAGGTTTTACTCCCTTTCAACTGGTTTACGGTTTAGAGGCAGTATTGCCCATTGAATGCGAAATCCCATCATTACAAATCATCATGCAATTATTGCCAGCCACTTCCAAAGAGGAGAAAAGTTTATTATACTTAGCTCAATTAGATGAGAATCGACGCAATGCTACATTAGCTGTCGAAACTCATGCCAAAAGGATCAAAGCTCAGTATGATCAGAATATTACACCCCGCAATTTTTCGGAAGGTGACCTAGTTTTTACTTTACGATCAAGCAAACGATAAGCTAGGGGCTGGCAAATTTGTACCCATGTGGCATGGTCAGTATATTTTCAAGCGGAAGCTGGAAAAAGGGGCCTATGAGCTAGAAGATTTTGACGGTGTCTCTTTAGGTAAACCTAGGAATGGGCTTTATCTAAAGTGATATTATGCTTAAAAGATTAGTGTGGAGATTTCTTAGATTAGTTTCTTTCTAAGTTGGTGTGTTCTTAGATTAAAGATGCGTGCTTTACTTTAGAGAGTGTTTTTCATTATTAGTCCTGCTTATCTTGATTTTACTCTTGATATTGCAGATGTCGACGCCTCTCCAAACATACATTGGTTTCGCTGATGGCGCTTGTCGTAGTACACGAAACATCTCTTACACAACCTAGGTTATATATTCACCCTCTGACGAGTTAGTATCTATGCACAGGGTAAGCCTCGGTCAAACAACGAACAACATTGCAGAATACAGTGTAGTGATTGAATTATTATCTGAATCCATCTCATTTGGAATTCGAAGTTTGATAGTTAATTTAGATTCAGAACTCGTTGTATTACAGCTTAATTGAGTTTATGCCATTAGAAATCTGGTATTATTACGATTATTTTTTAGAGTCCGTCTCTTGGAACAAGAATTTGATTACATAGAATATTAGCACATTCCAAGATATTTAAATACATTAGCAGATGCAATTGCTTCTCGAATGTTAAATAGACATTTGCATTAAATCAAATAGTAAATTTAAAAACATCTCATAAACATGTTTTGCAAGATAACCATAGTAATAGTATAGCATAGCATAAGAAGTGTGTCAAAATATACATCGTCCTCGATCATAGGTTGAAAAACACCTTATGATCGGCAAAAATGATAGTATCAAAAGTCCAAAAATGAGTCTACAAGGCAATCATCCTATCACTGGTGATGATCCCAATAAGACACCACTTCTCAGGCCACCCTACAAAGGAACCTCCTAAAAGGTCCTGGGACCCCAATCACATAGCGCAAAAGCCGAAGAGGAATGTCATCTATGCTAGTCTTTGGAATATCTGCGATCAAGCGCTCTAGATGGCTCTCCAACTCGGCTAAGGTCTCTACTGACTGGTCTTGTGGGGATGGTGCTGCGGCAGCTGGTTGTCTCCGATCATAGGGCTGGAGAGCGGCTGGTCGCCGTGGACCCACATCTGCATTTAAAACTTGTACTATTAAGTTTTGGGATGATTTACAAAAATACAAAAAATACATATAAAATTAAAATGTTGAAAACAAATTTTACCTCTATCATCCCATTGCTCTCCTGGTGGAAGAGCCATGTCGAGATCGCCACGATAATCCATCCCAGCATATGGAAAATCCTGAATAATGAAGAGTTGGTTCTCTAACCAACGGAAATACTCTGGAGTGAATCGAACAACCTCAGTACCCTCCTCAGGATGGCAGGCCATAACTGCAACCCATCACATAACCCGAGGATCTCCGGGAAGTCCAGCCTCAACAGTGAGTTGTTGTGGAACCAGCATCGGTACCCTCTCTAGGGCAAAGCTGACAACTATATAACCATAACCAAAGTTCTTTAGCTACCCATTCTTCGCCCTAGTCAATTGGCCCTTCACATTGGCCAATACAGCATCGCACCAGTTGAAGATGGTGCCTCGGAAGCAGTCCACTGCCATGCGCATCTGGGAACCTGTAGCTAGATGCAATGCTACGGTCCCGCAGATTCTGGTAACAGTAAAAGCAACCACCTTTAGTTCAGGATGGGAGATGGTTTTAACATCTATCTGTTTTTCCGGAGTTTGGTCATTACAGAACTCTAGTCGGAGACTAGCAACAGATCGGCCACTTGGTCTAGATCCGAATAGAGATAATTGCTCGCCTCTCTTCGGCAAGCTAGTCAAAAAGTATATGTCATCTAGCTCGATTTCGAGCCGATTTCCACCAATAATGAAGCACTGGTCCTGTATGCTCCACCTGTTCACCAACCATTGTAAAAAGTCTACCTGTGCCCTCATGCCAGGTATGGACCAAAATTTGAACAGCCCACATGCTCTCAATGCCTGTAACAAAGGTGGATGGAGTAATGCAACTTGATCCACGTCCTTGTGCTCTCTTTCCCGCCAAACAAGCATCTTGTGTACCTACATTGCAAAATAGGTGGATTAGAATTTTCATTCCAAATTTCTATAGGGCAAAAATGGAGAAACTAGGGTTCAAAATCCACATTACATGGGGTTCGCACCCATCCCTTTAGAGATAGTGCGTAGGTGTGCACTTCTCCTTAAGGCTAGGTGTGGCACCCCAACTTTTATATGTGCACAGAAAAGTCGGGGTGCGCAAGGGCCACATGGCGCCCCTCCGCAACTCCCCCAGGCGATTTTTTGCCCTAATTTTCCTCCAAAAAAAGATTTCTAAACCCTAAAACAAAATTTCAAATGGATGAAATGCAAGTCAGGGACATTGTGGATTACATGGAGAAGGCAGATCTCGATTCCAGCGGTCAGATTTTCTGCAGTCTCCACAGGAAGTTTTTTACCAAAAGCTCTTACTTTTTACTCCAAAGGCAAACGGTAAAAATGAACTCGTAAAAGCCCTTTTTATAAGATTTTTTGAATAAATAAATTAAATTTATTTATTTTTTACTTTGAAAAGGTCATTTTTTGGTGCATTTTTTTTATTTTTTTAAACATATATGAGTAATGTTTGCAGCTTTTTGTGCAGAATATTGAGAATTCTAGTGAAATTGGTCATTTTCAACAAAAAACAAATAGGAGTCCTCTTTAAGCTCTTTTATGACTCATAAAATATGAAAAGATTGCCGAGTTTTTCTTTTTGAACTCGTTAAAGCGGAATTAAAAAGACGGTCCTTTTACAGCTCTTTTCCGACCGTATAAACATGAAAAGATTGCCAGACTTTTGTCGTTTCAAGTTCGATATTGGTAATAAAACAACGTGTTTTCGATCACTTTTTTACTTTTTCAGATTGAAGGCACTAATCATGAAAAGTACTCCTTGGTCATAATGATCAAGCGGTTCTCTCAAGTATTATTTTATACTTTTTCGGGCTTGGGAGACACAAATTTACAAAAAAGGACAACCATGGAGTTTTCTTAAGTTTTTCTTCTGACTCCCTAAAATTTGAAAAATGTTGAGTTTCTCCTATACTGGACTCGTTAAAATTTCACAGTAAAGGACCTGTTCAATTACAAACAGGAACAAACCACTCCTTCTTAGGGTTCAAATCTAAACTAAGTTGGACTCATCCGAAGGATGAGCTTATAACCAAGCAAA
>APFE031285376.1:0-11011 GCA_000404065.3 Pinus taeda | reverse complement strand
GAAGGATGAGCTTATAACCAAGCAAATGTTATCCTCCTCAAGCTTGTCAAAAATAAAGAGGTACTTGCCAGAAATGGTGGGGGAAAAGAGAGAAAAATGAACATGTTTGTCGTACTTTTTGTTTGAAAAAACTTTCCATCACTCTTGAACACGACACTTTTATCCACCTAGGTTGGGAAATCCTTTACCTAACAGTTAATGAAGCCACATTGAAAGTCTTCAGTTGGTTTCCGGGTATTAACTTTGGGTCAACTGTCACTAAGCCATCTACAGTGTTGTTATGTGTTCAAGAGGTCTGTGCAAATAAACCATTCACCTACAAAATATTTGTCATCCATCATTGACCATCCCTGAGTTAGTTCTTGCTAAACATATTTCTTCAGACTTGATCTATGATTTCGTGTTATGGGATTTCCTATGACGGATCGCTTTCTATCGACTCCAAGTCATTATCTAGAAAGATGATCTAGAAATCGTCAATACCTTGGAATCTGCATGCCTCAATGGCAGGTTTCTCGCCTTTGATGGCAGGTTGCATCATTGACCTTCGATCAACGGATTCTGTGACATGTTCGACATCGACTCATTCATTCACATTTCATGGATTGTACTGAGTACTTTGAGGGCTATTGACATTATTGGTGGTTCCTCTCACACTTGTTAACAATTTACATCATTGACTGGTAATCAAGTGGTTTCTACCATGTTCGACTTCAACACATTCATTCACATGGATAGAATCCTACTAGTTCAAGAAGTAGAAATGAAGACCGTGGATCTAGTTTCCACCATCCAGGCTGCGAGGAATTTTGTTATCATTATATAGTGGACTATTAATAAACAGATGGCTGCGCCCATACTGTGTCCATGTGTTCCTACTTGTGATGTAATACAAAATCATTTCTATATCAGACCAGTTTTAGATAGTTCTTAGTCAATTTTGATCTGAGTATGGGAATGCCTACCTTAGCAATGATATTTTCACACACACACACACACACACACACACACACATATATATAGATATATATATATTGCGTTGAATGTATTTACAGGTTCGACCGTGGTATCCACAGGAAGATCCTTGAAATGATAAAGTCCTTCACTCTTCTTAGATGATAAAAACCCATCCTCATCTATTACAGACTTTGCACTTTAGGGGGAAATCTGTTACACAAAAAATTGTCACCATGACTTTCTACAGTTTGTGTGAGTCCATCAACACTCATACATACCTCCTTTGCAAGTCTTAAACCTCAGCTCTTCATGTCAAGACTTGAAAATGGGAGAAAGACCTTAAAAATATCTCAAATCCTGGTTTCGCACTTTCTCCTAGCATTGCCTGTGGTGCCGCACCCAATGGTCATGTTTCCTGCGAACCTGACCGCTCTGTGTATTGAGTAATGGGTGTGAACCCCTATAAAATTTAAAAAGGCGTGAGTTTATTCTTAAAAACTCATCTTGGGTCACTTCTAGAGACTTCTAGAAGGAATATTACGCTGGCAAGTCCGCTCCACCTTGGTTCATCCATTCCATAACTAAGGGAACTAACTCCATGATATGAGGTGCTTATCCCATTAAAGGAGGAACTTATCCCTTCAATGGTGGACCTGCAACTTCCTCCATTTGCACTATAAATTCATGCATTGGGCTAGTTGTAAGAGAGGTTGAAAGCTGAAGATTCTTGAGGGTAAATGTTGCTGAAAACTAGGCTTCCTTTTTGAGCTTGTGAGAGGAAAGATCACATACCTTTCATGTCATTTGGGAAGTGAGTGAGGCTTGTCCAAAGTAGAGGAGACTCCCGCTGGACCCTGGAAAGAACTTGTGCAACATCAAGGCAAAGGTTGTAAGGTTCTTTTATTCATAAAGTTAATACAGTCAAGTTTGTTTTTCTCAATGAACTGTCTCTAATGGTTTATTTTATGAGCTCCTTGATCTTCATAATGAATATGTTTTGTTATAAGTAGGTATGCTTTGATGTGTGCTTGTAGGTTATTAAATGGGAACTTCTTGAAACTGTTGGAGTAAAACTGCCTCAAACAAGCGTTGGACCGAGGTAGGGTCTGTTACACCTCTTAGTATTCATTAATGAATTGAAACATGTTTAGAGAAAAGTAGATTTTCTTGTGCTCTTTGTTGCTAGATACCTTTCGATACTAGGGAGATCGGTCTTGTCCGCAAGAACGATTTATCCGGCCAACATGGAGGTGGATACTCAACCTACACACTCTGTGACAAAATTTCCCGCCTATGTCCCCCCGTGAAAAGGGAAGGCCAAAGTGCCCAAGGACTTAGACGAGACCAAGAGCTTGCTCCAGACCCCGATCCTCCTAGATGGCATTATGTTTGAAGGCATGCACCTGGGCTGCGTGCCGAGGCCTAAAATTTGAAGATTGGTACCTCACTGACCATGAGAAGTTCCCTCACCTTGAGACCGGAAACTTCATGAAGCAGAACATCGTGGGGGTGGGGGGTGACAGCATTAGAGTGGCGGAAGTAGTTACGCGGAGTGGAAAAGGTCGGGCTGCTAAACCTACTTTGGGAGTTGCATTTCCATTGCGCTCCAATAACCATTTTCATCATCAGGAAGCTGCTTCGCTTGGTGCGTGATGGGTGTTTATGGCTGGAGGAGCCCATCCCTATCACAGCAGACTTGATTCATCGTGTCTCCCAGCTTCCATACAAACGAGAGGACCCCGCGAACATATCGGAAGGAAAGGGCAGTGATTTGACCATCATGGAGGCCATGAAGAAAAAGTACAAGGTAGAAAAGAAGAAGAGGGGCTATGCCATCTCTAGCATCAAGGACAAAGTAGTACGCATGGCAACCCTAATCTTGGCAGGAAAATTTATGCGCAAGTGTCGCGCAGACAAGACACTTGCGTTGGTGATCGCACTGGGTGAGCAGTGTGCGGAGGGGGTCCAGTGTAACTGGTCTGAATTCCTCTGCATGGAATTTTTAAGGAATTGTCGCGAAGCCCAGAAACAGGGCAAACTATTCCATTATGCATGATTGTTGTTGTCCATAGTTCTCATCACTGGGGAATTGCCAGAGGATATTCAGTTCCCCATAATTGACAAAGATTTACCAGAGGCCGCGAAGTAAACTTTGCTCTGGGCCTTGAAGGATGCTAAAAACATACGCGATAGCAATATCTTCTGGGTGTTCATGGAGATGAACCTCAAAATGTGGATAAACTGTAAGCTGTAGTTGTCACCCACGGTTTATAACAGTCTGCAAAGTTTTGAAAAATTTAAGACAGACATGCATAGCATATATATCAGGGTGCGCAAGGACTCGACTAAACAGTGGAAAAAGCTACCCTTTGTAGCCATTGACGATGCAACTTTCAATGTCCTGGAGGCATGGCCGCCAAAATGGCATGCCCCAAACATTGCAAAAATTGAGAAGTCAGCAGTGCAAAATAAGAAAGACGAGGCCAAGTTGTGCATTGCATAGTTGGCCGAAAAATGAAGGAAAGCAGCAGCAGAAGTGTGGGCAGAGCGGGATGCGATATAGAAAGCAGTTGAGCAACAAAAGGTCGCAGTAGCAACAGCAGCACAGGAAGTAGCCGTGAAGGTGGGTGAGGGCCAAACAACACCTTGGCAGGGGTAGGAAGAAGAGGAAGCAGAAACAAAAGAAGGAGGCACAGACCCACAAACCGCATCAACAAAGCTAAAGTGCCAACACCCAACAAAGCGGGCAGGGTCGCGGAAGAAGACCAAGGCCTCGAAATTGTCCATTGACTCGATCACCCTAACCAAGGGTGATCTGCATGACATCGACGAGACAGTGTGTGATGTCACCAATGAGGCTCTCCAAGATTTCGTGCAAGAGAACCAGATCTGTTGGGGGCCCTCAGAGCATAGTTGCAGGAATTATAGGCATGCCCCCCTCAGGTTGGTACCCTTTCGACCAACCTAGCAGTTGGATCCACGGCAGCAAAGAAAATTTTGCATGCGTGGATAAAAAACACAATAGTGCTGTCGGAAGGGGCACCAATGACATCAAATGAGGCCGATAGGCCTTCGGTTAGCACGCTGAAAGGTGTCAGTGTTAATCTAGTTTCCCTCTCATGCGAGACATTATGTGTTGCAGGATGGGATAATTGCAGAGATATGAGCTAGGGAGAGCTGCGCACTCCAAGTCCTCAGTGAACAGAAAATAAATATGGAACAACTAAGCTTACAGCGCGACAAATTGGTGTCGCAAAATCAATAGTTGGTACAAGTGATAGACGACACTTGCCAAATCATCCCGAAGTTAGCCATCCCAACAGATATACTAGTGGAGGCGCGGATCCACAAGTTAGCAGCAGGGGTCCGCGAGACCAGGGAGTAAATGCCAAAGGTTCAGCGAGAGCTGAATCTTCAAATTGCAGAGCTACAGTTAAAGGTGCATCCATCCACTCCCCCAGAAGTTAGAGAACAGTGCGCTAGCGCTATCACAGCGAGATTGGAGGGAATCGGAGGTGCAGTGCAAGACTGCACCAACATGTTGGAATAATCACTTCAGGTCCTCATAACTCTGCAGGAGGACCCCCAACATCCAGTGCTTAGAGACAGAGGTATGAAAACTCCAACAACAATATGACAATGTCCGAGGAACTGTTCAAACGGTGGTCCTCACTCAGAGGCTTGCACGGATGCAGCAGGCTAAAGCACTGAAGAAGCAGGTGGACGTGACACGACATAAGGAAGCAGTCATAAAAGCACGCATCCAGCCTTGGATCGACTAGGCCTTCACCATCACGATAGACATCAAAGAAAAGCTCGCACACATGCAAGGGATGCACACATTGTTGCATAGAAGTACTCCCGACACAGAGGCCTTGGAACAACGTATGAAGTAGATCCAGCAAGCAGCAGCTTAGTGCGTTGGTAACCTCCGCGCAGTTTGAGAACAATTGGAGGGACTCCACGCAAAGATCATTGTGCCGATAGAGTGACTCGAGGATGAGTCACGATGTTTGTGTTGGGGGCCTGTTGGGCATGGAATCCTCCCAATGCATGTTTTAGGGCTCAAAGCCCAATTTTTGACTGAATTTTGTTGTAAAGCTCCGCAAATTGCAGGGGCGGGGAGCAAAAGTATGATAGAGTCATAAGGTTTTCTTCCCTAGTTTTGTAATGTAATTTCAGCTGGATAGACCTACCCATGGTCCGTGGACCATGTCATTGTATAAATAGAGCGAGGCTCTAAGTAAAGGAGGAGAAGGAAGAAGTAGGAAAAAGTCTAAGTGATTAAATCGTAAGTTGAAGTGTGTCTTTTGATCGTAGAGTAGGAGAAGACTCTGCAACTAAGTGCGCAAAAGCCTAGTTGTCTGTAGCTGAGTGTGTGGAACGAGGAAGGAATTAATAAAGAGAGGTTTTGTTATAATTATGTGTATCTATTCTTGGGTTAATGAATGATTGATATAATTTGCAAATATATTGTTTATTTACTACATGCACCTATATGAATGGTTTATATTGTTAAGTATACTTAAAGCACTCAAGTAGGCAAAGGTAATTAACTAACATTGGAATACCAATAATTTATTGGTTAATGACACAGAGCGCGATGTTCAGCCCCTGGGTAGCGCTGCGCGAAGGCAGTATATTAGGTTGTGAAGTATGGGAAAGCGCGCGAACCAACTTGCGCGCAGGGTCAAACAGTGAACCAGTTGAACTCCTTAGACATCTCCAAGGTGCGGAAACCTAGTTCTAACACCCTCCCATACTACGTCAGGTGAGACCTCAGTTACTAGTACCTGAATTTGTTTGGATAACTTAACTCTAAACCTGGGTCAGGCCCCAATAAGCCAACACCGTTAAAGGTTAGGGTTTCACAAGAATGATCAAAGTTATAGTATAATAAGGGTAGATTCAATATAATGATTAAAAACCCTAACAATAATATTTAATATTCAAAACCCTAGACATAACGATGTCAGTAATATAAAGAAAATCTCAAAAGAGAATGAATATACCTTTTCTTGTAACAAAAATTGTAGTTTAAGACATACCTTCAATTGTTATTTTAAAAACCTTGTAAGACATCAACTCTTGATGGGCTTCCTTTGCAACAAAACTTCTTTCATGCTTCAAGTCTATCCTTTGAAGTATCCTTCACAATCTCTAAGTATTTAGCAAGCGTTCCTAACCAAGGAAAATATAAAAGTTATTCGCATATAATACAAACAAATCTTGATATGAGAGGGAAACCAAACATAAAATAGGAGACAAGGAACAAGATAGTTATCTTATGGTAAAGTGGTCAAGTATCCCTCTTAATCCAATCCTTTTGAGGGATACCTACAACTTATCAAAATAATTCAAAGATGTTCAAACCAGACATGTTGGACATACAAACTCTAGAAATCAAAACATAAAGGAAAATAATACAAAATTTAGAATAGAAGACTAAGAAGTATATGTAAGGGAGGACTTAGCAGTATAAGCCTTTGACTTCTGATTATTCAGACTTGGTCTTCTTAGGTGGAGCTTCATCAGTGATATTTGCTTATACCCTATCGCTCTTATTATTTCTATGATTATCAGGACACTGATTTTTGTAATGACCCATCTTATGATAGTTGTAGCATTCACTCTTGGATAGGTCAACTTTCTTCTTTGGTCCCTTGAACTTCTTGAAGGTTCCCTTCTTTTTTTGATGATCAGAATAAGAATTAGAGGTGTTTTCTTCTCCATCCTCCTCCTTGTTGTTTACTAATGATATTCTAGCTTCTTCTTGAATACATGCATTCCACATTTGTTCAAATGTTAGAGTATCCTTCCAATTGCTAATTCCTCATGCAAAGGAAATTCAAGATTTTGGTAGTCCTAGAAGAGCAACAACTTTTTTTGGTAGAACTTCATTTATTGCTTGGATTTTATCACTTATTCTAGATATCCTAACAAATTAGGATGATACAATATCATCTCTTATCATCTTTATTGTCCTTAGTTCATTCTTGAGGCTTGTTATTTGAAAAATGTTCTTGATAGTGAATAATTTGGAGAGAGCCTCATAAATTTCTTGAGTGGATTTTATGTTGGATATGTATGGAATTGAGTTGTTCTTTACTCCATATACTATTATATTCATGGCCAATATTTTGGTTTCTCTAAACTTCTCTTTCTCTGCTTCATTTGTAGGCTTTTGACTTTTCCTTAATCAACGTCCAAAAGTTTGTGCTTAGCGAGAATAAGATCTATCATATTTTTCCATGCCCTGCAGTAGGAGGATCCTTTTAGTTTGTTTTCTCCCTTCATTTAGTTTTTCATATTTCTATATCCTACTCCTTGTGACCTTCCTTGAAAACCTTTTTCTTATATCTCTCTTTTCAATAGATATTCAGTCTGTCTTTTTCTTCTTCTTCACCTTACCTTTGATAATTACCTGTGATATATTTGTGTTTTTATTAACTTTATGTTCTTCTTTTATCTTTGTTTCATCAAGTAATCATGAAAACTAAACACAAATATCAATGACACCAGATGTAGGCACTCTCCCATGGCTAAAATCCCTCTATAGGGGAAAACCCAGTCAAACTCTTCCACTAGAAAAATCAAATTGAGATAGACTAACACCCTAGACCAAAATACCTTCCTCCTCCACCAAGTCATCCTTCCAATATAATTCAGCAACCTTCAATAGTCCCTTCTTGTTCAGCAACTACAACCCAATAATAACCCAGAAGATTTCGGCCCCCAGCAACTCCAGAATTTCGGCCTAGCTTTAGCGCTACAGTTTTGGCCCCTCCAAAATCTTAGCAGCTTCACACATGAGAGAGAGAGAGAGAGATAATTTCAACTTCTTGTGCTTGATAACGACTCCCTTCTCCCTCGCTAGCCTTTTCCACCTTCTTCCTTGAATTTCACATTTTTTACTAACCCCAGTAATTAGAGATCGACCTTGGTGAGTGAGTGTGTCAAATGAGGTCGAGTTTCTACCTTTGCCCTTAGTTAGGCAAACTTGTCCAGTTTGAAACCAACTTGGTGGAGGAGGCCTAGAAGACCTAATTTACATCAAAATAAATTTGTTTCCTGATTGAAAATGCCCAAGAAAGGTCTATTACATTATGAAATGGACAAGGACACTTGAAATAAACCTTGTAAACCTATAATGGAGGCTTTGACATATAAACCATTGACCCAAGCATAAAACTTGTGCTTTAATAAGTCAATTTTTTTAATAATAAAATTTATTTTCTTTTATTTTGATAAATACATTACATCATGACTCAAATGAAATTATGAAGAACAATGCTAGTTACAATCTTCAACTATCCTTGAATCCATTTGATATGCATAACTCCTGGCTCACTTCTACATAAGCCTCACCACTCTCACAACACGATAAGTTCTTTGCAACAAAAAATACTTTGAATCCTTACAATTGTAAATGTGCATTTATATATTATGAGGAGGACCACATTCCCTACTCTTGTTTTTTATTTTATAGTACCTATCATGCCCACATTGTTGACATATCTCTTCGTCCACATATTCACCTTTGTATAGAATGTTATTATTTAGACAATTATAATATGATATCTACTTAACACCTAACCTTTTTAACACTTGATTTGTCTATTCACAATGGCTAAGGAGGGAATTATCACTTGGAAGTGCCTTATCTTTTAATAAAATTCAAATGTAATTAATGGTTAATAGAAATGTACATTGTCACTAAGCATGCATGAAATCCATTTTCATTGTTGATTGTATGATAATTTTCTTTAAAATATATTGTACTTAATGGTTAGTTGTTATTAAAGTGTTTTCATGTCAAACATTAACTATAGTGATTTCAGTTCAAAATTGAACATATATCCCTTTAGATGGAGACCAAATTTTGAAATATGGAAAGGACCAGATGGACTTCACTTATTGAATATGGAGATCCAACAAATACTTAATAATTAACAGTGAATTTCAATGTTGAGTGGTGCTTCCTCACATAAATTTAATTAGGATGGTTTCTCATTTTAAAATGATACTAAAAAGGAAGGAAATTTGGTGTAATCATCCTCTCATTAGATATACATATGTGTTAGCTTCATTTAGCACTCTACAGATTGAAAAATAGAGGTCATATGCCCAAGATATCACCATTTTCCCAACAATATTTCCACTCATTATGAAATTGCTCCACATTTCTCTTCAGACTTGGATTATTTTCATGCATTCACATATCCTCTGTTTTCCCTACTCTTTCTTTGGCACACCTCCCAACAACATGTGATAGTAAAGTAGGTTATCTTTGGGTGACACTTGGAAGGTATTGGTATATATTGAGCTTTGGATGTCCAAATTGATTAAAGGAGAGCTTGTTGGAGATAAATACATGAAGAACCATTTAGAAATGGTTCCATTACTCAAATGATAGCTATCATGCCCTAAAAATTAAAATAACAGTCTTGACTATTTTTGACATGGCAACAAATTATTTTTTTAAATGATTTGTTAAAGAAATTCTTGAACATTTAAAGTGGACCCTTGTTAAATTTAATATTCACCAAAGGGACTTAATTTAGTTAGCACAAAATGGGAAAAAAAAACCTAACTATAAAGGACTTCCAAGAAGATGAAGATGTGAAGCACATTCATATAGAGGGAGGTCTTTTTCCAACATCATAAGTAAAGTATCTATTTTGGTCTTTCCTTCCCTTCATTATTTCCTCTCAGCAATTTATTTTCTCTTCCAAATATTTTTATTTATATAGTTCATAGGAGCCCCATCCCATTCCTGAAATGGATAAACACATTTCAACTTCTCAAACATTATGAACTCGTATTTAAACATTTCTGTATTTTTAAAGGTTCTACAGAGAACTAACATGAGTTTATAGCTAGTGTGATCTTTTGATGTTGAGTTTTAAGCTTTAGAATACAAGTGTGTAACTCCTTTCATCCCTATGATTTAAAGTGCAAATATTTGTTAAATTTCTCTACAAATGTGGTCAATCTTTATTTTATTTTTTCAAATGTATGATGATTTAACTTTTATTATTCTAGAAAATAATGTCTAATGTATATGTAAATATTATTTATGCTTATGTGAATGTTGTATAATATCATTTTTAATACTCATTTCATATGAAGCTTGGTCTTGTTTCAGGTATTTTCTTTTTGCATTTTTGTCTTTATTTCCTTTGTTTAAAAGAGGAATGGAACCTATATAAAAATGAGGGGGGAGATTTTATCCTCAAACGATGTCTTCATGACTTCGACTAGTCCTAATGATCAACAATTACCTCAGCAGTGATGAGAAAAACACTTCTAACATACCATACATTGCTTTGAAGTTGTACAGTGAATTTGTTGTAAATAATTATGTATACCTTAACCCATCTATAAAGAGAGGGATGGTGGAAACAAATTTTAGGGTTTAAAAGAATGTATTAGTGACATAAACATCATTTTGTGGCTTATCTTTCTATAATGCATGTGAAAACATTCTCTCCATGGCATGGGTATCCAGTAAGAAACCATCCATATAACCTTTATATCATTCTCTTCATTTCCAACATGTAAGGAATTAGTGTTACCATGATGTTCAAAATTGGTGACTTATGACATAGTGAGAATTGGATAAGTAGTTGATTCAACCATGTTCGGTATGCTTCCTCTCTGATATGTTCTTGTTCAAAAACCTTTTCTTGATTTGGAATGGAATCATAGTGGGGTGTAGCTAATTATTTGGGATGGAAAGCAATTGACTTGACTTCCAACTTTTCAAAAAATGAGAAAATGGAAGTGTTCCTACATGTCTTTTATATATCATCTATTTGATCCTTAACTATTGTGGGAGGTAATATACCATCAAATTTGAGTAGTTATTTATTAAAAAAAATGAGCAATGTGACACACCAAGGGTTTACATTCAACCCTTTACATTTTGAACAACCACTTACTATTGAGTTACCATAAAAGATATCAATTCATGGTGAAGTACCATTTGGCCTAGGATGGTAGCGACATGGTTCTTCGAATTTTATATATTAAAATTGGTGAAATAAAGTGG